>CAXHLB010000273.1:0-84859 GCA_964017235.1 Sabellastarte sp. h YS-2021
TAGCTGGTTACAGACTATATTCTGGCCAAATTTCAGGATTATAGACCAACATTTGGTACTCATTTGGGCTGATTTACATCTTTTTTCGACCATATTAACAGCTCTATTTGGGTTATAGAATTTCTGTTCAGAGATGTAATGCTCCAAATGAGCCCAAAATGTCCTCTTTTATTGTCAAAACATGAATGAAATTAATTTTTGGCTCCAGATTTGATACATTGTGATATACTTGACATAACCCCCTTGAGGGGGGGTTGCCAGACCAGCCCCACACCCCGGAACTGAAATTCCTAATATGGCTCTTGAGTGGTTCAGACCAATGCAATTTTATTCTCTGATATAAACTGAGTTTTTTTTGTGAAAATTTGACCCAGATACAACAACTTTAAGGGGTGTTTTTGACTGATTTGCCATTTAGTGGTACCCTCGCTACATGCACTCCCAGACATGCAGTTTGAGCTTGTTGTGTATTTCTTAAAGAGTACACTACTTAATTCTCTCTTAGTGGCTCCCACACTCGCAAAAAATGTGGTTTATAGCCTTACATCTGCCTTACTGGGCAAGATATGAGTATATCTTAATGCACCCCCCAGCAGGCGTATTACAGGCCTGCTGGGGTCCAAATACCACACCAGTAGTCACTGCTATATCAGATGTAATTCTAAAACCTGTGCAGTCAGATTTAGCTGGTTACAGACTATATTCTGGCCAAATTTCAGGATTATAGACCAACATTTTGGTACTCATTTGGGCTGATTTACATCTTTTTTCGACCATATTAACAGCTCTATTTGGGTTATAGAATTTCTGTTCAGAGATGTAATGCTCCAAATGAGCCCAAAATGTCCTCTTTTATTGTCAAAACATGAATGAAATTAATTTTTGGCTCCAGATTTGATACATTGTGATATACTTGACATAACCCCCTTGAGGGGGGGTTGCCAGACCAGCCCCACACCCCGGAACTGAAATTCCTAATATGGCTCTTGAGTGGTTCAGACCAATGCAATTTTATTCTCTGATATAAACTGAGTTTTTTTGTGAAAATTTGACCCAGATACAACAACTTTAAGGGGTGTTTTTGACTGATTTGCCATTTAGTGGTACCCTCGCTACATGCACTCCCCCAGACATGCAGTTTGAGCTTGTTGTGTATTTCTTAAAGAGTACACTACTTAATTCTCTCTTAGTGGCTCCCACACTCGCAAAAAATGTGGTTTATAGCCTTACATCTGCCTTACTGGGCAAGATATGAGTATATCTTAATGCACCCCCCAGCAGGCGTATTACAGGCCTGCTGGGGTCCAAATACCACACCAGTAGTCACTGCTATATCAGATGTAATTCTAAAACCTGTGCAGTCAGATTTAGCTGGTTACAGACTATATTCTGGCCAAATTTCAGGATTATAGGACCAACATTTGGTACTCATTTGGGCTGATTTACATCTTTTTTCGACCATATTAACAGCTCTATTTGGGTTATAGAATTTCTGTTCAGAGATGTAATGCTCCAAATGAGCCAAAATGTCCTCTTTTATTGTCAAAACATGAATGAAATTAATTTTTGGCTCCAGATTTGATACATTGTGATATACTTGACATAACCCCCTTGAGGGGGGGTTGCCAGACCAGCCCCACACCCCGGAACTGAAATTCCTAATATGGCTCTTGAGTGGTTCAGACCAATGCAATTTTATTCTCTGATATAAACTGAGTTTTTTTTGTGAAAATTTGACCCAGATACAACAACTTTAAGGGGTGTTTTTGACTGATTTGCCATTTAGTGGTACCCTCGCTACATGCACTCCCCAGACATGCAGTTTGAGCTTGTTGTGTATTTCTTAAAGAGTACACTACTTAATTCTCTCTTAGTGGCTCCCACACTCGCAAAAAATGTGGTTTATAGCCTTACATCTGCCTTACTGGGCAAGATATGAGTATATCTTAATGCACCCCCCAGCAGGCGTATTACAGGCCTGCTGGGGTCCAAATACCACACCAGTAGTCACTGCTATATCAGATGTAATTCTAAAACCTGTGCAGTCAGATTTAGCTGGTTACAGACTATATTCTGGCCAAATTTCAGGATTATAGACCAACATTTGGTACTCATTTGGGCTGATTTACATCTTTTTTCGACCATATTAACAGCTCTATTTGGGTTATAGAATTTCTGTTCAGAGATGTAATGCTCCAAATGAGCCCAAAATGTCCTCTTTTATTGTCAAAACATGAATGAAATTAATTTTTTGGCTCCAGATTTGATACATTGTGATATACTTGACATAACCCCCTTGAGGGGGGGTTGCCAGACCAGCCCCACACCCCGGAACTGAAATTCCTAATATGGCTCTTGAGTGGTTCAGACCAATGCAATTTTATTCTCTGATATAAACTGAGTTTTTTTGTGAAAATTTGACCCAGATACAACAACTTTAAGGGGTGTTTTTGACTGATTTGCCATTTAGTGGTACCCTCGCTACATGCACTCCCCAGACATGCAGTTTGAGCTTGTTGTGTATTTCTTAAAGAGTACACTACTTAATTCTCTCTTAGTGGCTCCCACACTCGCAAAAAATGTGGTTTATAGCCTTACATCTGCCTTACTGGGCAAGATATGAGTATATCTTAATGCACCCCCCAGCAGGCGTATTACAGGCCTGCTGGGGTCCAAATACCACACCAGTAGTCACTGCTATATCAGATGTAATTCTAAAACCTGTGCAGTCAGATTTAGCTGGTTACAGACTATATTCTGGCCAAATTTCAGGATTATAGACCAACATTTGGTACTCATTTGGGCTGATTTACATCTTTTTTTCGACCATATTAACAGCTCTATTTGGGTTATAGAATTTCTGTTCAGAGATGTAATGCTCCAAATGAGCCCAAAATGTCCTCTTTTATTGTCAAAACATGAATGAAATTAATTTTTGGCTCCAGATTTGATACATTGTGATATACTTGACATAACCCCCTTGAGGGGGGGTTGCCAGACCAGCCCCACACCCCGGAACTGAAATTCCTAATATGGCTCTTGAGTGGTTCAGACCAATGCAATTTTATTCTCTGATATAAACTGAGTTTTTTTGTGAAAATTTGACCCAGATACAACAAACTTTAAGGGGTGTTTTTGACTGATTTGCCATTTAGTGGTACCCTCGCTACATGCACTCCCCAGACATGCAGTTTGAGCTTGTTGTGTATTTCTTAAAGAGTACACTACTTAATTCTCTCTTAGTGGCTCCCACACTCGCAAAAAATGTGGTTTATAGCCTTACATCTGCCTTACTGGGCAAGATATGAGTATATCTTAATGCACCCCCCAGCAGGCGTATTACAGGCCTGCTGGGGTCCAAATACCACACCAGTAGTCACTGCTATATCAGATGTAATTCTAAAACCTGTGCAGTCAGATTTAGCTGGTTACAGACTATATTCTGGCCAAATTTCAGGATTATAGACCAACATTTGGTACTCATTTGGGCTGATTTACATCTTTTTTCGACCATATTAACAGCTCTATTTGGGTTATAGAATTTCTGTTCAGAGATGTAATGCTCCAAATGAGCCCAAAATGTCCTCTTTTATTGTCAAAACATGAATGAAATTAATTTTTGGCTCCAGATTTGATACATTGTGATATACTTGACATAACCCCCTTGAGGGGGGGTTGCCAGACCCAGCCCCACACCCCGGAACTGAAATTCCTAATATGGCTCTTGAGTGGTTCAGACCAATGCAATTTTATTCTCTGATATAAACTGAGTTTTTTTGTGAAAATTTGACCCAGATACAACAACTTTAAGGGGTGTTTTTGACTGATTTTGCCATTTAGTGGTACCCTCGCTACATGCACTCCCCAGACATGCAGTTTGAGCTTGTTGTGTATTTCTTAAAGAGTACACTACTTAATTCTCTCTTAGTGGCTCCACACTCGCAAAAAATGTGGTTTATAGCCTTACATCTGCCTTACTGGGCAAGATATGAGTATATCTTAATGCCACCCCCCAGCAGGCGTATTACAGGCCTGCTGGGGTCCAAATACCACACCAGTAGTCACTGCTATATCAGATGTAATTCTAAAACCTGTGCAGTCAGATTTAGCTGGTTACAGACTATATTCTGGCCAAATTTCAGGATTATAGACCAACATTTGGTACTCATTTGGGCTGATTTACATCTTTTTTCGACCATATTAACAGCTCTATTTGGGTTATAGAATTTCTGTTCAGAGATGTAATGCTCCAAATGAGCCCAAAATGTCCTCTTTTATTGTCAAAACATGAATGAAATTAATTTTGGCTCCAGATTTGATACATTGTGATATACTTGACATAACCCCCTTGAGGGGGGGTTGCCAGACCAGCCCCACACCCCGGAACTGAAATTCCTAATATGGCTCTTGAGTGGTTCAGACCAATGCAATTTTATTCTCTGATATAAACTGAGTTTTTTTTGTGAAAATTTGACCCAGATACAACAACTTTAAGGGTGTTTTTGACTGATTTGCCATTTAGTGGTACCCTCGCTACATGCACTCCCCAGACATGCAGTTTGAGCTTGTTGTGTATTTCTTAAAGAGTACA
Source organism: Sabellastarte sp. h YS-2021 (assembly GCA_964017235.1). NCBI lineage: Eukaryota > Metazoa > Annelida > Polychaeta > Sabellida > Sabellidae > Sabellastarte > Sabellastarte sp. h YS-2021. The sequence goes on from CAXHLB010000273.1 coordinate 4,592, forward strand.
CTACTTAATTCTCTCTTAGTGGCTCCCACACTCGCAAAAAATGTGGTTTATAGCCTTACATCTGCCTTACTGGGCAAGATATGAGTATATCTTAATGCACCCCCCAGCAGGCGTATTACAGGCCCTGCTGGGGTCCAAATACCACACCAGTAGTCACTGCTATATCAGATGTAATTCTAAAACCTGTGCAGTCAGATTTAGCTGGTTACAGACTATATTCTGGCCAAATTTCAGGATTATAGACCAACATTTGGTACTCATTTGGGCTGATTTACATCTTTTTTCGACCATATTAACAGCTCTATTTGGGTTATAGAATTTCTGTTCAGAGATGTAATGCTCCAAATGAGCCCAAAATGTCCTCTTTTATTGTCAAAACATGAATGAAATTAATTTTTGGCTCCAGATTTGATACATTGTGATATACTTGACATAACCCCCTTGAGGGGGGGTTGCCAGACCAGCCCCACACCCCGGAACTGAAATTCCCTAATATGGCTCTTGAGTGGTTCAGACCAATGCAATTTTATTCTCTGATATAAACTGAGTTTTTTTGTGAAAATTTGACCCAGATACAACAACTTTAAGGGGTGTTTTTGACTGATTTGCCATTTAGTGGTACCCTCGCTACATGCACTCCCCAGACATGCAGTTTGAGCTTGTTGTGTATTTCTTAAAGAGTACACTACTTAATTCTCTCTTAGTGGCTCCCACACTCGCAAAAAATGTGGTTTATAGCCTTACATCTGCCTTACTGGGCAAGATATGAGTATATCTTAATGCACCCCCCAGCAGGCGTATTACAGGCCTGCTGGGGTCCAAATACCACACCAGTAGTCACTGCTATATCAGATGTAATTTCTAAAACCTGTGCAGTCAGATTTAGCTGGTTACAGACTATATTCTGGCCAAATTTCAGGATTATAGACCAACATTTGGTACTCATTTGGGCTGATTTACATCTTTTTTCGACATATTAACAGCTCTATTTGGGTTATAGAATTTCTGTTCAGAGATGTAATGCTCCAAATGAGCCCAAAATGTCCTCTTTTATTGTCAAAACATGAATGAAATTAATTTTTGGCTCCAGATTTGATACATTGTGATATACTTGACATAACCCCCTTGAGGGGGGGTTGCCAGACCAGCCCCACACCCCGGAAACTGAAATTCCTAATATGGCTCTTGAGTGGTTCAGACCAATGCCAATTTTATTCTCTGATATAAACTGAGTTTTTTTGTGAAAATTTGACCCAGATACAACAACTTTAAGGGGTGTTTTTGACTGATTTGCCATTTAGTGGTACCCTCGCTACATGCACTCCCCAGACATGCAGTTTGAGCTTGTTGTGTATTTCTTAAAGAGTACACTACTTAATTCTCTCTTAGTGGCTCCCACACTCGCAAAAAAATGTGGTTTATAGCCTTAACATCTGCCTTACTGGGCAAGATATGAGTATATCTTAATGCACCCCCCAGCAGGCGTATTACAGGCCTGCTGGGGTCCAAATACCACACCAGTAGTCACTGCTATATCAGATGTAATTCTAAAACCTGTGCAGTCAGATTTAGCTGGTTACAGACTATATTCTGGCCAAATTTCAGGATTATTAGACCAACATTTGGTACTCATTTGGGCTGATTTACATCTTTTTTCGACCATATTAACAGCTCTATTTGGGTTATAGAATTTCTGTTCAGAGATGTAATGCTCCAAATGAGCCCAAAATGTCCTCTTTTATTGTCAAAACATGAATGAAATTAATTTTTGGCTCCAGATTTGATACATTGTGATATACTTGACATAACCCCCTTGAGGGGGGGTTGCCAGACCAGCCCCCACACCCCGGAACTGAAATTCCTAATATGGCTCTTGAGTGGTTCAGACCAATGCAATTTTATTCTCTGATATAAACTGAGTTTTTTTTGTGAAAATTTGACCCAGATACAACAACTTTAAGGGGTGTTTTTGACTGATTTGCCATTTAGTGGTACCCTCGCTACATGCACTCCCCAGACATGCAGTTTGAGCTTGTTGTGTATTTCTTAAAGAGTACACTACTTAATTCTCTCTTAGTGGCTCCCACACTCGCAAAAAATGTGGTTTATAGCCTTACATCTGCCTTACTGGGCAAGATATGAGTATATCTTAATGCACCCCCCAGCAGGCGTATTACAGGCCTGCTGGGGTCCAAATACCACACCAGTAGTCACTGCTATATCAGATGTAATTCTAAAACCTGTGCAGTCAGATTTAGCTGGTTACAGACTATATTCTGGCCAAATTTCAGGATTATAGACCAACATTTGGTACTCATTTTGGGCTGATTTACATCTTTTTTCGACCATATTAACAGCTCTATTTGGGTTATAGAATTTCTGTTCAGAGATGTAATGCTCCAAATGAGCCCAAAATGTCCTCTTTTATTGTCAAAACATGAATGAAATTAATTTTTGGCTCCAGATTTGATACATTGTGATATACTTGACATAACCCCCTTGAGGGGGGGTTGCCAGACCAGCCCCACACCCCGGAACTGAAATTCCTAATATGGCTCTTGAGTGGTTCAGACCAATGCAATTTTATTCTCTGATATAAACTGAGTTTTTTTGTGAAAATTTGACCCAGATACAACAACTTTAAGGGGTGTTTTTGACTGATTTGCCATTTAGTGGTACCCTCGCTACATGCACTCCCCAGACATGCAGTTTGAGCTTGTTGTGTATTTTCTTAAAGAGTACACTACTTAATTCTCTCTTAGTGGCTCCCACACTCGCAAAAATGTGGTTTATAGCCTTACATCTGCCTTACTGGGCAAGATATGAGTATATCTTAATGCACCCCCCAAGCAGGCGTATTACAGGCCTGCTGGGGTCCAAATACCACACCAGTAGTCACTGCTATATCAGATGTAATTCTAAAACCTGTGCAGTCAGATTTAGCTGGTTACAGACTATATTCTGGCCAAATTTCAGGATTATAGACCAACATTTGGTACTCATTTGGGCTGATTTACATCTTTTTTCGACCATATTAACAGCTCTATTTGGGTTATAGAATTTCTGTTCAGAGATGTAATGCTCCAAATGAGCCCAAAATGTCCTCTTTTATTGTCAAAACATGAATGAAATTAATTTTTGGCTCCAGATTTGATACATTGTGATATACTTGACATAACCCCTTGAGGGGGGGTTGCCAGACCAGCCCCACACCCCGGAACTGAAAATTCCTAATATGGCTCTTGAGTGGTTCAGACCAATGCAATTTTATTCTCTGATATAAACTGAGTTTTTTTGTGAAAATTTGACCCAGATACAACAACTTTAAGGGGTGTTTTTGACTGATTTGCCATTTAGTGGTACCCTCGCTACATGCACTCCCCAGACATGCAGTTTGAGCTTGTTGTGTATTTCTTAAAGAGTACACTACTTAATTCTCTCTTAGTGGCTCCCACACTCGCAAAAAATGTGGTTTATAGCCTTACATCTGCCTTACTGGGCAAGATATGAGTATATCTTAATGCACCCCCCAGCAGGCGTATTACAGGCCTGCTGGGGTCCAAATACCACACCAGTAGTCACTGCTATATCAGATGTAATTCTAAAACCTGTGCAGTCAGATTTAGCTGGTTACAGACTATATTCTGGCCAAATTTCAGGATTATAGACCAACATTTGGTACTCATTTGGGCTGATTTACATCTTTTTTCGACCATATTAACAGCTCTATTTGGGTTATAGAATTTCTGTTCAGAGATGTAATGCTCCAAATGAGCCCAAAATGTCCTCTTTTATTGTCAAAACATGAATGAAATTAATTTTTTGGCTCCAGATTTGATACATTGTGATATACTTGACATAACCCCCTTGAGGGGGGGTTGCCAGACCAGCCCCACACCCCGGAACTGAAATTCCTAATATGGCTCTTGAGTGGTTCAGACCAATGCAATTTTATTCTCTGATATAAACTGAGTTTTTTTGTGAAAATTTGACCCAGATACAACAACTTTAAGGGGTGTTTTTGACTGATTTGCCATTTAGTGGTACCCTCGCTACATGCACTCCCAGACATGCAGTTTGAGCTTGTTGTGTATTTCTTAAAGAGTACACTACTTAATTCTCTCTTAGTGGCTCCCACACTCGCAAAAAATGTGGTTTATAGCCTTACATCTGCCTTACTGGGCAAGATATGAGTATATCTTAATGCACCCCCCAGCAGGCGTATTACAGGCCTGCTGGGGTCCAAATACCACACCAGTAGTCACTGCTATATCAGATGTAATTCTAAAACCTGTGCAGTCAGATTTAGCTGGTTACAGACTATATTCTGGCCAAATTTCAGGATTATAGACCAACATTTGGTACTCATTTGGGCTGATTTACATCTTTTTTCGACCATATTAACAGCTCTATTTGGGTTATAGAATTTCTGTTCAGAGATGTAATGCTCCAAATGAGCCCAAAATGTCCTCTTTTATTGTCAAAACATGAATGAAATTAATTTTTGGCTCCAGATTTGATACATTGTGATATACTTGACATAACCCCCTTGAGGGGGGGTTGCCAGACCAGCCCCACACCCCGGAACTGAAATTCCTAATATGGCTCTTGAGTGGTTCAGACCAATGCAATTTTATTCTCTGATATAAACTGAGTTTTTTTGTGAAATTTGACCCAGATACAACAACTTTAAGGGGTGTTTTTGACTGATTTGCCATTTAGTGGTACCCTCGCTACATGCACTCCCCAGACATGCAGTTTGAGCTTGTTGTGTATTTCTTAAAGAGTACACTACTTAATTCTCTCTTAGTGGCTCCCACACTCGCAAAAAATGTGGTTTATAGCCCTTACATCTGCCTTACTGGGCAAGATATGAGTATATCTTAATGCACCCCCCCAGCAGCAGGCGTATTACAGGCCTGCTGGGGTCCAAATACCACACCAGTAGTCACTGCTATATCAGATGTAATTCTAAAACCTGTGCAGTCAGATTTAGCTGGTTACAGACTATATTCTGGCCAAATTTCAGGATTATAGACCAACATTTGGTACTCATTTGGGCTGATTTACATCTTTTTTCGACCATATTAACAGCTCTATTTGGGTTATAGAATTTCTGTTCAGAGATGTAATGCTCCAAATGAGCCCAAAATGTCCTCTTTTATTGTCAAAACATGAATGAAATTAATTTTTGGCTCCAGATTTGATACATTGTGATATACTTGACATAACCCCCTTGAGGGGGGGTTGCCAGACCAGCCCCACACCCCGGAACTGAAATTCCTAATATGGCTCTTGAGTGGTTCAGACCAATGCAATTTTATTCTCTGATATAAACTGAGTTTTTTTTGTGAAAATTTGACCCAGATACAACAACTTTAAGGGGTGTTTTTGACTGATTTGCCATTTAGTGGTACCCTCGCTACATGCACTCCCCAGACATGCAGTTTGAGCTTGTTGTGTATTTCTTAAAGAGTACACTACTTAATTCTCTCTTAGTGGCTCCCACACTCGCAAAAAAATGTGGTTTATAGCCTTACATCTGCCTTACTGGGCAAGATATGAGTATATCTTAATGCACCCCCCAGCAGGCGTATTACAGGCCTGCTGGGGTCCAAATACCACACCAGTAGTCACTGCTATATCAGATGTAATTCTAAAACCTGTGCAGTCAGATTTAGCTGGTTACAGACTATATTCTGGCCAAATTTCAGGATTATAGACCAACATTTGGTACTCATTTGGGCTGATTTACATCTTTTTTTCGACCATATTAACAGCTCTATTTGGGTTATAGAATTTCTGTTCAGAGATGTAATGCTCCAAATGAGCCCAAAATGTCCTCTTTTATTGTCAAAACATGAATGAAATTAATTTTTGGCTCCAGATTTGATACATTGTGATATACTTGACATAACCCCCTTGAGGGGGGGTTGCCAGACCAGCCCCACACCCCGGAACTGAAATTCCTAATATGGCTCTTGAGTGGTTCAGACCAATGCAATTTTATTCTCTGATATAAACTGAGTTTTTTTGTGAAAATTTGACCCAGATACAACAACTTTAAGGGGTGTTTTTGACTGATTTGCCATTTAGTGGTACCCTCGCTACATGCACTCCCCAGACATGCAGTTTGAGCTTGTTGTGTATTTCTTAAAGAGTACACTACTTAATTCTCTCTTAGTGGCTCCCACACTCGCAAAAAATGTGGTTTATAGCCTTACATCTGCCTTACTGGGCAAGATATGAGTATATCTTAATGCACCCCCCAGCAGGCGTATTACAGGCCTGCTGGGGTCCAAATACCACACCAGTAGTCACTGCTATATCAGATGTAATTCTAAAACCTGTGCAGTCAGATTTAGCTGGTTACAGACTATATTCTGGCCAAATTTCAGGATTATAGACCAACATTTGGTACTCATTTGGGCTGATTTACATCTTTTTTCGACCATATTAACAGCTCTATTTGGGTTATAGAATTTCTGTTCAGAGATGTAATGCTCCAAATGAGCCCAAAATGTCCTCTTTTATTGTCAAAACATGAATGAAATTAATTTTTGGCTCCAGATTTGATACATTGTGATATACTTGACATAACCCCCTTGAGGGGGGGTTGCCAGACCAGCCCCACACCCCGGAACTGAAATTCCTAATATGGCTCTTGAGTGGTTCAGACCAATGCAATTTTATTCTCTGATATAAACTGAGTTTTTTTGTGAAAATTTGACCCAGATACAACAACTTTAAGGGGTGTTTTTGACTGATTTGCCATTTAGTGGTACCCTCGCTACATGCACTCCCCAGACATGCAGTTTGAGCTTGTTGTGTATTTCTTAAAGAGTACACTACTTAATTCTCTCTTAGTGGCTCCCACACTCGCAAAAAATGTGGTTTATAGCCTTACATCTGCCTTACTGGGCAAGATATGAGTATATCTTAATGCACCCCCCAGCAGGCGTATTACAGGCCTGCTGGGGTCCAAATACCACACCAGTAGTCACTGCTATATCAGATGTAATTCTAAAACCTGTGCAGTCAGATTTAGCTGGTTACAGACTATATTCTGGCCAAATTTCAGGATTATAGACCAACATTTGGTACTCATTTGGGCTGATTTACATCTTTTTTCGACCATATTAACAGCTCTATTTGGGTTATAGAATTTCTGTTCAGAGATGTAATGCTCCAAATGAGCCCAAAATGTCCTCTTTTATTGTCAAAACATGAATGAAATTAATTTTTGGCTCCAGATTTGATACATTGTGATATACTTGACATAACCCCCTTGAGGGGGGGTTGCCAGACCAGCCCCACACCCCGGAACTGAAATTCCTAATATGGCTCTTGAGTGGTTCAGACCAATGCAATTTTATTCTCTGATATAAACTGAGTTTTTTTGTGAAAATTTGACCCAGATACAACAACTTTAAGGGGTGTTTTTGACTGATTTGCCATTTAGTGGTACCCTCGCTACATGCACTCCCCAGACATGCAGTTTGAGCTTGTTGTGTATTTCTTAAAGAGTACACTACTTAATTCTCTCTTAGTGGCTCCCACACTCGCAAAAAATGTGGTTTATAGCCTTACATCTGCCTTACTGGGCAAGATATGAGTATATCTTAATGCACCCCCCAGCAGGCGTATTACAGGCCTGCTGGGGTCCAAATACCACACCAGTAGTCACTGCTATATCAGATGTAATTCTAAAACCTGTGCAGTCAGATTTAGCTGGTTACAGACTATATTCTGGCCAAATTTCAGGATTATAGACCAACATTTGGTACTCATTTGGGCTGATTTACATCTTTTTTCGACCATATTAACAGCTCTATTTGGGTTATAGAATTTCTGTTCAGAGATGTAATGCTCCAAATGAGCCCAAAATGTCCTCTTTTATTGTCAAAACATGAATGAAATTAATTTTTGGCTCCAGATTTGATACATTGTGATATACTTGACATAACCCCCTTGAGGGGGGGTTGCCAGACCAGCCCCACACCCCGGAACTGAAATTCCTAATATGGCTCTTGAGTGGTTCAGACCAATGCAATTTTATTCTCTGATATAAACTGAGTTTTTTTGTGAAAATTTGACCCAGATACAACAACTTTAAGGGGTGTTTTTGACTGATTTGCCATTTAGTGGTACCCTCGCTACATGCACTCCCCAGACATGCAGTTTGAGCTTGTTGTGTATTTCTTAAAGAGTACACTACTTAATTCTCTCTTAGTGGCTCCCACACTCGCAAAAAATGTGGTTTATAGCCTTACATCTGCCTTACTGGGCAAGATATGAGTATATCTTAATGCACCCCCCAGCAGGCGTATTACAGGCCTGCTGGGGTCCAAATACCACACCAGTAGTCACTGCTATATCAGATGTAATTCTAAAACCTGTGCAGTCAGATTTAGCTGGTTACAGACTATATTCTGGCCAAATTTCAGGATTATAGACCAACATTTGGTACTCATTTGGGCTGATTTACATCTTTTTTCGACCATATTAACAGCTCTATTTGGGTTATAGAATTTCTGTTCAGAGATGTAATGCTCCAAATGAGCCCAAAATGTCCTCTTTTATTGTCAAAACATGAATGAAATTAATTTTTGGCTCCAGATTTGATACATTGTGATATACTTGACATAACCCCCTTGAGGGGGGGTTGCCAGACCAGCCCCACACCCCGGAACTGAAATTCCTAATATGGCTCTTGAGTGGTTCAGACCAATGCAATTTTATTCTCTGATATAAACTGAGTTTTTTTGTGAAAATTTGACCCAGATACAACAACTTTAAGGGGTGTTTTTGACTGATTTGCCATTTAGTGGTACCCTCGCTACATGCACTCCCCAGACATGCAGTTTGAGCTTGTTGTGTATTTCTTAAAGAGTACACTACTTAATTCTCTCTTAGTGGCTCCCACACTCGCAAAAAATGTGGTTTATAGCCTTACATCTGCCTTACTGGGCAAGATATGAGTATATCTTAATGCACCCCCCAGCAGGCGTATTACAGGCCTGCTGGGGTCCAAATACCACACCAGTAGTCACTGCTATATCAGATGTAATTCTAAAACCTGTGCAGTCAGATTTAGCTGGTTACAGACTATATTCTGGCCAAATTTCAGGATTATAGACCAACATTTGGTACTCATTTGGGCTGATTTACATCTTTTTTCGACCATATTAACAGCTCTATTTGGGTTATAGAATTTCTGTTCAGAGATGTAATGCTCCAAATGAGCCCAAAATGTCCTCTTTTATTGTCAAAACATGAATGAAATTAATTTTTGGCTCCAGATTTGATACATTGTGATATACTTGACATAACCCCCTTGAGGGGGGGTTGCCAGACCAGCCCCACACCCCGGAACTGAAATTCCTAATATGGCTCTTGAGTGGTTCAGACCAATGCAATTTTATTCTCTGATATAAACTGAGTTTTTTTGTGAAAATTTGACCCAGATACAACAACTTTAAGGGGTGTTTTTGACTGATTTGCCATTTAGTGGTACCCTCGCTACATGCACTCCCCAGACATGCAGTTTGAGCTTGTTGTGTATTTCTTAAAGAGTACACTACTTAATTCTCTCTTAGTGGCTCCCACACTCGCAAAAAATGTGGTTTATAGCCTTACATCTGCCTTACTGGGCAAGATATGAGTATATCTTAATGCACCCCCCAGCAGGCGTATTACAGGCCTGCTGGGGTCCAAATACCACACCAGTAGTCACTGCTATATCAGATGTAATTCTAAAACCTGTGCAGTCAGATTTAGCTGGTTACAGACTATATTCTGGCCAAATTTCAGGATTATAGACCAACATTTGGTACTCATTTGGGCTGATTTACATCTTTTTTCGACCATATTAACAGCTCTATTTGGGTTATAGAATTTCTGTTCAGAGATGTAATGCTCCAAATGAGCCCAAAATGTCCTCTTTTATTGTCAAAACATGAATGAAATTAATTTTTGGCTCCAGATTTGATACATTGTGATATACTTGACATAACCCCCTTGAGGGGGGGTTGCCAGACCAGCCCCACACCCCGGAACTGAAATTCCTAATATGGCTCTTGAGTGGTTCAGACCAATGCAATTTTATTCTCTGATATAAACTGAGTTTTTTTGTGAAAATTTGACCCAGATACAACAACTTTAAGGGGTGTTTTTGACTGATTTGCCATTTAGTGGTACCCTCGCTACATGCACTCCCCAGACATGCAGTTTGAGCTTGTTGTGTATTTCTTAAAGAGTACACTACTTAATTCTCTCTTAGTGGCTCCCACACTCGCAAAAAATGTGGTTTATAGCCTTACATCTGCCTTACTGGGCAAGATATGAGTATATCTTAATGCACCCCCCAGCAGGCGTATTACAGGCCTGCTGGGGTCCAAATACCACACCAGTAGTCACTGCTATATCAGATGTAATTCTAAAACCTGTGCAGTCAGATTTAGCTGGTTACAGACTATATTCTGGCCAAATTTCAGGATTATAGACCAACATTTGGTACTCATTTGGGCTGATTTACATCTTTTTTCGACCATATTAACAGCTCTATTTGGGTTATAGAATTTCTGTTCAGAGATGTAATGCTCCAAATGAGCCCAAAATGTCCTCTTTTATTGTCAAAACATGAATGAAATTAATTTTTGGCTCCAGATTTGATACATTGTGATATACTTGACATAACCCCCTTGAGGGGGGGTTGCCAGACCAGCCCCACACCCCGGAACTGAAATTCCTAATATGGCTCTTGAGTGGTTCAGACCAATGCAATTTTATTCTCTGATATAAACTGAGTTTTTTTGTGAAAATTTGACCCAGATACAACAACTTTAAGGGGTGTTTTTGACTGATTTGCCATTTAGTGGTACCCTCGCTACATGCACTCCCCAGACATGCAGTTTGAGCTTGTTGTGTATTTCTTAAAGAGTACACTACTTAATTCTCTCTTAGTGGCTCCCACACTCGCAAAAAATGTGGTTTATAGCCTTACATCTGCCTTACTGGGCAAGATATGAGTATATCTTAATGCACCCCCCAGCAGGCGTATTACAGGCCTGCTGGGGTCCAAATACCACACCAGTAGTCACTGCTATATCAGATGTAATTCTAAAACCTGTGCAGTCAGATTTAGCTGGTTACAGACTATATTCTGGCCAAATTTCAGGATTATAGACCAACATTTGGTACTCATTTGGGCTGATTTACATCTTTTTTCGACCATATTAACAGCTCTATTTGGGTTATAGAATTTCTGTTCAGAGATGTAATGCTCCAAATGAGCCCAAAATGTCCTCTTTTATTGTCAAAACATGAATGAAATTAATTTTTGGCTCCAGATTTGATACATTGTGATATACTTGACATAACCCCCTTGAGGGGGGGTTGCCAGACCAGCCCCACACCCCGGAACTGAAATTCCTAATATGGCTCTTGAGTGGTTCAGACCAATGCAATTTTATTCTCTGATATAAACTGAGTTTTTTTGTGAAAATTTGACCCAGATACAACAACTTTAAGGGGTGTTTTTGACTGATTTGCCATTTAGTGGTACCCTCGCTACATGCACTCCCCAGACATGCAGTTTGAGCTTGTTGTGTATTTCTTAAAGAGTACACTACTTAATTCTCTCTTAGTGGCTCCCACACTCGCAAAAAATGTGGTTTATAGCCTTACATCTGCCTTACTGGGCAAGATATGAGTATATCTTAATGCACCCCCCAGCAGGCGTATTACAGGCCTGCTGGGGTCCAAATACCACACCAGTAGTCACTGCTATATCAGATGTAATTCTAAAACCTGTGCAGTCAGATTTAGCTGGTTACAGACTATATTCTGGCCAAATTTCAGGATTATAGACCAACATTTGGTACTCATTTGGGCTGATTTACATCTTTTTTCGACCATATTAACAGCTCTATTTGGGTTATAGAATTTCTGTTCAGAGATGTAATGCTCCAAATGAGCCCAAAATGTCCTCTTTTATTGTCAAAACATGAATGAAATTAATTTTTGGCTCCAGATTTGATACATTGTGATATACTTGACATAACCCCCTTGAGGGGGGGTTGCCAGACCAGCCCCACACCCCGGAACTGAAATTCCTAATATGGCTCTTGAGTGGTTCAGACCAATGCAATTTTATTCTCTGATATAAACTGAGTTTTTTTGTGAAAATTTGACCCAGATACAACAACTTTAAGGGGTGTTTTTGACTGATTTGCCATTTAGTGGTACCCTCGCTACATGCACTCCCCAGACATGCAGTTTGAGCTTGTTGTGTATTTCTTAAAGAGTACACTACTTAATTCTCTCTTAGTGGCTCCCACACTCGCAAAAAATGTGGTTTATAGCCTTACATCTGCCTTACTGGGCAAGATATGAGTATATCTTAATGCACCCCCCAGCAGGCGTATTACAGGCCTGCTGGGGTCCAAATACCACACCAGTAGTCACTGCTATATCAGATGTAATTCTAAAACCTGTGCAGTCAGATTTAGCTGGTTACAGACTATATTCTGGCCAAATTTCAGGATTATAGACCAACATTTGGTACTCATTTGGGCTGATTTACATCTTTTTTCGACCATATTAACAGCTCTATTTGGGTTATAGAATTTCTGTTCAGAGATGTAATGCTCCAAATGAGCCCAAAATGTCCTCTTTTATTGTCAAAACATGAATGAAATTAATTTTTGGCTCCAGATTTGATACATTGTGATATACTTGACATAACCCCCTTGAGGGGGGGTTGCCAGACCAGCCCCACACCCCGGAACTGAAATTCCTAATATGGCTCTTGAGTGGTTCAGACCAATGCAATTTTATTCTCTGATATAAACTGAGTTTTTTTGTGAAAATTTGACCCAGATACAACAACTTTAAGGGGTGTTTTTGACTGATTTGCCATTTAGTGGTACCCTCGCTACATGCACTCCCCAGACATGCAGTTTGAGCTTGTTGTGTATTTCTTAAAGAGTACACTACTTAATTCTCTCTTAGTGGCTCCCACACTCGCAAAAAATGTGGTTTATAGCCTTACATCTGCCTTACTGGGCAAGATATGAGTATATCTTAATGCACCCCCCAGCAGGCGTATTACAGGCCTGCTGGGGTCCAAATACCACACCAGTAGTCACTGCTATATCAGATGTAATTCTAAAACCTGTGCAGTCAGATTTAGCTGGTTACAGACTATATTCTGGCCAAATTTCAGGATTATAGACCAACATTTGGTACTCATTTGGGCTGATTTACATCTTTTTTCGACCATATTAACAGCTCTATTTGGGTTATAGAATTTCTGTTCAGAGATGTAATGCTCCAAATGAGCCCAAAATGTCCTCTTTTATTGTCAAAACATGAATGAAATTAATTTTTGGCTCCAGATTTGATACATTGTGATATACTTGACATAACCCCCTTGAGGGGGGGTTGCCAGACCAGCCCCACACCCCGGAACTGAAATTCCTAATATGGCTCTTGAGTGGTTCAGACCAATGCAATTTTATTCTCTGATATAAACTGAGTTTTTTTGTGAAAATTTGACCCAGATACAACAACTTTAAGGGGTGTTTTTGACTGATTTGCCATTTAGTGGTACCCTCGCTACATGCACTCCCCAGACATGCAGTTTGAGCTTGTTGTGTATTTCTTAAAGAGTACACTACTTAATTCTCTCTTAGTGGCTCCCACACTCGCAAAAAATGTGGTTTATAGCCTTACATCTGCCTTACTGGGCAAGATATGAGTATATCTTAATGCACCCCCCAGCAGGCGTATTACAGGCCTGCTGGGGTCCAAATACCACACCAGTAGTCACTGCTATATCAGATGTAATTCTAAAACCTGTGCAGTCAGATTTAGCTGGTTACAGACTATATTCTGGCCAAATTTCAGGATTATAGACCAACATTTGGTACTCATTTGGGCTGATTTACATCTTTTTTCGACCATATTAACAGCTCTATTTGGGTTATAGAATTTCTGTTCAGAGATGTAATGCTCCAAATGAGCCCAAAATGTCCTCTTTTATTGTCAAAACATGAATGAAATTAATTTTTGGCTCCAGATTTGATACATTGTGATATACTTGACATAACCCCCTTGAGGGGGGGTTGCCAGACCAGCCCCACACCCCGGAACTGAAATTCCTAATATGGCTCTTGAGTGGTTCAGACCAATGCAATTTTATTCTCTGATATAAACTGAGTTTTTTTGTGAAAATTTGACCCAGATACAACAACTTTAAGGGGTGTTTTTGACTGATTTGCCATTTAGTGGTACCCTCGCTACATGCACTCCCCAGACATGCAGTTTGAGCTTGTTGTGTATTTCTTAAAGAGTACACTACTTAATTCTCTCTTAGTGGCTCCCACACTCGCAAAAAATGTGGTTTATAGCCTTACATCTGCCTTACTGGGCAAGATATGAGTATATCTTAATGCACCCCCCAGCAGGCGTATTACAGGCCTGCTGGGGTCCAAATACCACACCAGTAGTCACTGCTATATCAGATGTAATTCTAAAACCTGTGCAGTCAGATTTAGCTGGTTACAGACTATATTCTGGCCAAATTTCAGGATTATAGACCAACATTTGGTACTCATTTGGGCTGATTTACATCTTTTTTCGACCATATTAACAGCTCTATTTGGGTTATAGAATTTCTGTTCAGAGATGTAATGCTCCAAATGAGCCCAAAATGTCCTCTTTTATTGTCAAAACATGAATGAAATTAATTTTTGGCTCCAGATTTGATACATTGTGATATACTTGACATAACCCCCTTGAGGGGGGGTTGCCAGACCAGCCCCACACCCCGGAACTGAAATTCCTAATATGGCTCTTGAGTGGTTCAGACCAATGCAATTTTATTCTCTGATATAAACTGAGTTTTTTTGTGAAAATTTGACCCAGATACAACAACTTTAAGGGGTGTTTTTGACTGATTTGCCATTTAGTGGTACCCTCGCTACATGCACTCCCCAGACATGCAGTTTGAGCTTGTTGTGTATTTCTTAAAGAGTACACTACTTAATTCTCTCTTAGTGGCTCCCACACTCGCAAAAAATGTGGTTTATAGCCTTACATCTGCCTTACTGGGCAAGATATGAGTATATCTTAATGCACCCCCCAGCAGGCGTATTACAGGCCTGCTGGGGTCCAAATACCACACCAGTAGTCACTGCTATATCAGATGTAATTCTAAAACCTGTGCAGTCAGATTTAGCTGGTTACAGACTATATTCTGGCCAAATTTCAGGATTATAGACCAACATTTGGTACTCATTTGGGCTGATTTACATCTTTTTTCGACCATATTAACAGCTCTATTTGGGTTATAGAATTTCTGTTCAGAGATGTAATGCTCCAAATGAGCCCAAAATGTCCTCTTTTATTGTCAAAACATGAATGAAATTAATTTTTGGCTCCAGATTTGATACATTGTGATATACTTGACATAACCCCCTTGAGGGGGGGTTGCCAGACCAGCCCCACACCCCGGAACTGAAATTCCTAATATGGCTCTTGAGTGGTTCAGACCAATGCAATTTTATTCTCTGATATAAACTGAGTTTTTTTGTGAAAATTTGACCCAGATACAACAACTTTAAGGGGTGTTTTTGACTGATTTGCCATTTAGTGGTACCCTCGCTACATGCACTCCCCAGACATGCAGTTTGAGCTTGTTGTGTATTTCTTAAAGAGTACACTACTTAATTCTCTCTTAGTGGCTCCCACACTCGCAAAAAATGTGGTTTATAGCCTTACATCTGCCTTACTGGGCAAGATATGAGTATATCTTAATGCACCCCCCAGCAGGCGTATTACAGGCCTGCTGGGGTCCAAATACCACACCAGTAGTCACTGCTATATCAGATGTAATTCTAAAACCTGTGCAGTCAGATTTAGCTGGTTACAGACTATATTCTGGCCAAATTTCAGGATTATAGACCAACATTTGGTACTCATTTGGGCTGATTTACATCTTTTTTCGACCATATTAACAGCTCTATTTGGGTTATAGAATTTCTGTTCAGAGATGTAATGCTCCAAATGAGCCCAAAATGTCCTCTTTTATTGTCAAAACATGAATGAAATTAATTTTTGGCTCCAGATTTGATACATTGTGATATACTTGACATAACCCCCTTGAGGGGGGGTTGCCAGACCAGCCCCACACCCCGGAACTGAAATTCCTAATATGGCTCTTGAGTGGTTCAGACCAATGCAATTTTATTCTCTGATATAAACTGAGTTTTTTTGTGAAAATTTGACCCAGATACAACAACTTTAAGGGGTGTTTTTGACTGATTTGCCATTTAGTGGTACCCTCGCTACATGCACTCCCCAGACATGCAGTTTGAGCTTGTTGTGTATTTCTTAAAGAGTACACTACTTAATTCTCTCTTAGTGGCTCCCACACTCGCAAAAAATGTGGTTTATAGCCTTACATCTGCCTTACTGGGCAAGATATGAGTATATCTTAATGCACCCCCCAGCAGGCGTATTACAGGCCTGCTGGGGTCCAAATACCACACCAGTAGTCACTGCTATATCAGATGTAATTCTAAAACCTGTGCAGTCAGATTTAGCTGGTTACAGACTATATTCTGGCCAAATTTCAGGATTATAGACCAACATTTGGTACTCATTTGGGCTGATTTACATCTTTTTTCGACCATATTAACAGCTCTATTTGGGTTATAGAATTTCTGTTCAGAGATGTAATGCTCCAAATGAGCCCAAAATGTCCTCTTTTATTGTCAAAACATGAATGAAATTAATTTTTGGCTCCAGATTTGATACATTGTGATATACTTGACATAACCCCCTTGAGGGGGGGTTGCCAGACCAGCCCCACACCCCGGAACTGAAATTCCTAATATGGCTCTTGAGTGGTTCAGACCAATGCAATTTTATTCTCTGATATAAACTGAGTTTTTTTGTGAAAATTTGACCCAGATACAACAACTTTAAGGGGTGTTTTTGACTGATTTGCCATTTAGTGGTACCCTCGCTACATGCACTCCCCAGACATGCAGTTTGAGCTTGTTGTGTATTTCTTAAAGAGTACACTACTTAATTCTCTCTTAGTGGCTCCCACACTCGCAAAAAATGTGGTTTATAGCCTTACATCTGCCTTACTGGGCAAGATATGAGTATATCTTAATGCACCCCCCAGCAGGCGTATTACAGGCCTGCTGGGGTCCAAATACCACACCAGTAGTCACTGCTATATCAGATGTAATTCTAAAACCTGTGCAGTCAGATTTAGCTGGTTACAGACTATATTCTGGCCAAATTTCAGGATTATAGACCAACATTTGGTACTCATTTGGGCTGATTTACATCTTTTTTCGACCATATTAACAGCTCTATTTGGGTTATAGAATTTCTGTTCAGAGATGTAATGCTCCAAATGAGCCCAAAATGTCCTCTTTTATTGTCAAAACATGAATGAAATTAATTTTTGGCTCCAGATTTGATACATTGTGATATACTTGACATAACCCCCTTGAGGGGGGGTTGCCAGACCAGCCCCACACCCCGGAACTGAAATTCCTAATATGGCTCTTGAGTGGTTCAGACCAATGCAATTTTATTCTCTGATATAAACTGAGTTTTTTTGTGAAAATTTGACCCAGATACAACAACTTTAAGGGGTGTTTTTGACTGATTTGCCATTTAGTGGTACCCTCGCTACATGCACTCCCCAGACATGCAGTTTGAGCTTGTTGTGTATTTCTTAAAGAGTACACTACTTAATTCTCTCTTAGTGGCTCCCACACTCGCAAAAAATGTGGTTTATAGCCTTACATCTGCCTTACTGGGCAAGATATGAGTATATCTTAATGCACCCCCCAGCAGGCGTATTACAGGCCTGCTGGGGTCCAAATACCACACCAGTAGTCACTGCTATATCAGATGTAATTCTAAAACCTGTGCAGTCAGATTTAGCTGGTTACAGACTATATTCTGGCCAAATTTCAGGATTATAGACCAACATTTGGTACTCATTTGGGCTGATTTACATCTTTTTTCGACCATATTAACAGCTCTATTTGGGTTATAGAATTTCTGTTCAGAGATGTAATGCTCCAAATGAGCCCAAAATGTCCTCTTTTATTGTCAAAACATGAATGAAATTAATTTTTGGCTCCAGATTTGATACATTGTGATATACTTGACATAACCCCCTTGAGGGGGGGTTGCCAGACCAGCCCCACACCCCGGAACTGAAATTCCTAATATGGCTCTTGAGTGGTTCAGACCAATGCAATTTTATTCTCTGATATAAACTGAGTTTTTTTGTGAAAATTTGACCCAGATACAACAACTTTAAGGGGTGTTTTTGACTGATTTGCCATTTAGTGGTACCCTCGCTACATGCACTCCCCAGACATGCAGTTTGAGCTTGTTGTGTATTTCTTAAAGAGTACACTACTTAATTCTCTCTTAGTGGCTCCCACACTCGCAAAAAATGTGGTTTATAGCCTTACATCTGCCTTACTGGGCAAGATATGAGTATATCTTAATGCACCCCCCAGCAGGCGTATTACAGGCCTGCTGGGGTCCAAATACCACACCAGTAGTCACTGCTATATCAGATGTAATTCTAAAACCTGTGCAGTCAGATTTAGCTGGTTACAGACTATATTCTGGCCAAATTTCAGGATTATAGACCAACATTTGGTACTCATTTGGGCTGATTTACATCTTTTTTCGACCATATTAACAGCTCTATTTGGGTTATAGAATTTCTGTTCAGAGATGTAATGCTCCAAATGAGCCCAAAATGTCCTCTTTTATTGTCAAAACATGAATGAAATTAATTTTTGGCTCCAGATTTGATACATTGTGATATACTTGACATAACCCCCTTGAGGGGGGGTTGCCAGACCAGCCCCACACCCCGGAACTGAAATTCCTAATATGGCTCTTGAGTGGTTCAGACCAATGCAATTTTATTCTCTGATATAAACTGAGTTTTTTTGTGAAAATTTGACCCAGATACAACAACTTTAAGGGGTGTTTTTGACTGATTTGCCATTTAGTGGTACCCTCGCTACATGCACTCCCCAGACATGCAGTTTGAGCTTGTTGTGTATTTCTTAAAGAGTACACTACTTAATTCTCTCTTAGTGGCTCCCACACTCGCAAAAAATGTGGTTTATAGCCTTACATCTGCCTTACTGGGCAAGATATGAGTATATCTTAATGCACCCCCCAGCAGGCGTATTACAGGCCTGCTGGGGTCCAAATACCACACCAGTAGTCACTGCTATATCAGATGTAATTCTAAAACCTGTGCAGTCAGATTTAGCTGGTTACAGACTATATTCTGGCCAAATTTCAGGATTATAGACCAACATTTGGTACTCATTTGGGCTGATTTACATCTTTTTTCGACCATATTAACAGCTCTATTTGGGTTATAGAATTTCTGTTCAGAGATGTAATGCTCCAAATGAGCCCAAAATGTCCTCTTTTATTGTCAAAACATGAATGAAATTAATTTTTGGCTCCAGATTTGATACATTGTGATATACTTGACATAACCCCCTTGAGGGGGGGTTGCCAGACCAGCCCCACACCCCGGAACTGAAATTCCTAATATGGCTCTTGAGTGGTTCAGACCAATGCAATTTTATTCTCTGATATAAACTGAGTTTTTTTGTGAAAATTTGACCCAGATACAACAACTTTAAGGGGTGTTTTTGACTGATTTGCCATTTAGTGGTACCCTCGCTACATGCACTCCCCAGACATGCAGTTTGAGCTTGTTGTGTATTTCTTAAAGAGTACACTACTTAATTCTCTCTTAGTGGCTCCCACACTCGCAAAAAACGTGGTTTATAGCCTTACATCTGCCTTACTGGGCAAGATATGAGTATATCTTAATGCACCCCCCAGCAGGCGTATTACAGGCCTGCTGGGGTCCAAATACCACACCAGTAGTCACTGCTATATCAGATGTAATTCTAAAACCTGTGCAGTCAGATTTAGCTGGTTACAGACTATATTCTGGCCAAATTTCAGGATTATAGACCAACATTTGGTACTCATTTGGGCTGATTTACATCTTTTTTCGACCATATTAACAGCTCTATTTGGGTTATAGAATTTCTGTTCAGAGATGTAATGCTCCAAATGAGCCCAAAATGTCCTCTTTTATTGTCAAAACATGAATGAAATTAATTTTTGGCTCCAGATTTGATACATTGTGATATACTTGACATAACCCCCTTGAGGGGGGGTTGCCAGACCAGCCCCACACCCCGGAACTGAAATTCCTAATATGGCTCTTGAGTGGTTCAGACCAATGCAATTTTATTCTCTGATATAAACTGAGTTTTTTTGTGAAAATTTGACCCAGATACAACAACTTTAAGGGGTGTTTTTGACTGATTTGCCATTTAGTGGTACCCTCGCTACATGCACTCCCCAGACATGCAGTTTGAGCTTGTTGTGTATTTCTTAAAGAGTACACTACTTAATTCTCTCTTAGTGGCTCCCACACTCGCAAAAAACGTGGTTTATAGCCTTACATCTGCCTTACTGGGCAAGATATGAGTATATCTTAATGCACCCCCCAGCAGGCGTATTACAGGCCTGCTGGGGTCCAAATACCACACCAGTAGTCACTGCTATATCAGATGTAATTCTAAAACCTGTGCAGTCAGATTTAGCTGGTTACAGACTATATTCTGGCCAAATTTCAGGATTATAGACCAACATTTGGTACTCATTTGGGCTGATTTACATCTTTTTTCGACCATATTAACAGCTCTATTTGGGTTATAGAATTTCTGTTCAGAGATGTAATGCTCCAAATGAGCCCAAAATGTCCTCTTTTATTGTCAAAACATGAATGAAATTAATTTTTGGCTCCAGATTTGATACATTGTGATATACTTGACATAACCCCCTTGAGGGGGGGTTGCCAGACCAGCCCCACACCCCGGAACTGAAATTCCTAATATGGCTCTTGAGTGGTTCAGACCAATGCAATTTTATTCTCTGATATAAACTGAGTTTTTTTGTGAAAATTTGACCCAGATACAACAACTTTAAGGGGTGTTTTTGACTGATTTGCCATTTAGTGGTACCCTCGCTACATGCACTCCCCAGACATGCAGTTTGAGCTTGTTGTGTATTTCTTAAAGAGTACACTACTTAATTCTCTCTTAGTGGCTCCCACACTCGCAAAAAACGTGGTTTATAGCCTTACATCTGCCTTACTGGGCAAGATATGAGTATATCTTAATGCACCCCCCAGCAGGCGTATTACAGGCCTGCTGGGGTCCAAATACCACACCAGTAGTCACTGCTATATCAGATGTAATTCTAAAACCTGTGCAGTCAGATTTAGCTGGTTACAGACTATATTCTGGCCAAATTTCAGGATTATAGACCAACATTTGGTACTCATTTGGGCTGATTTACATCTTTTTTCGACCATATTAACAGCTCTATTTGGGTTATAGAATTTCTGTTCAGAGATGTAATGCTCCAAATGAGCCCAAAATGTCCTCTTTTATTGTCAAAACATGAATGAAATTAATTTTTGGCTCCAGATTTGATACATTGTGATATACTTGACATAACCCCCTTGAGGGGGGGTTGCCAGACCAGCCCCACACCCCGGAACTGAAATTCCTAATATGGCTCTTGAGTGGTTCAGACCAATGCAATTTTATTCTCTGATATAAACTGAGTTTTTTTGTGAAAATTTGACCCAGATACAACAACTTTAAGGGGTGTTTTTGACTGATTTGCCATTTAGTGGTACCCTCGCTACATGCACTCCCCAGACATGCAGTTTGAGCTTGTTGTGTATTTCTTAAAGAGTACACTACTTAATTCTCTCTTAGTGGCTCCCACACTCGCAAAAAACGTGGTTTATAGCCTTACATCTGCCTTACTGGGCAAGATATGAGTATATCTTAATGCACCCCCCAGCAGGCGTATTACAGGCCTGCTGGGGTCCAAATACCACACCAGTAGTCACTGCTATATCAGATGTAATTCTAAAACCTGTGCAGTCAGATTTAGCTGGTTACAGACTATATTCTGGCCAAATTTCAGGATTATAGACCAACATTTGGTACTCATTTGGGCTGATTTACATCTTTTTTCGACCATATTAACAGCTCTATTTGGGTTATAGAATTTCTGTTCAGAGATGTAATGCTCCAAATGAGCCCAAAATGTCCTCTTTTATTGTCAAAACATGAATGAAATTAATTTTTGGCTCCAGATTTGATACATTGTGATATACTTGACATAACCCCCTTGAGGGGGGGTTGCCAGACCAGCCCCACACCCCGGAACTGAAATTCCTAATATGGCTCTTGAGTGGTTCAGACCAATGCAATTTTATTCTCTGATATAAACTGAGTTTTTTTGTGAAAATTTGACCCAGATACAACAACTTTAAGGGGTGTTTTTGACTGATTTGCCATTTAGTGGTACCCTCGCTACATGCACTCCCCAGACATGCAGTTTGAGCTTGTTGTGTATTTCTTAAAGAGTACACTACTTAATTCTCTCTTAGTGGCTCCCACACTCGCAAAAAATGTGGTTTATAGCCTTACATCTGCCTTACTGGGCAAGATATGAGTATATCTTAATGCACCCCCCAGCAGGCGTATTACAGGCCTGCTGGGGTCCAAATACCACACCAGTAGTCACTGCTATATCAGATGTAATTCTAAAACCTGTGCAGTCAGATTTAGCTGGTTACAGACTATATTCTGGCCAAATTTCAGGATTATAGACCAACATTTGGTACTCATTTGGGCTGATTTACATCTTTTTTCGACCATATTAACAGCTCTATTTGGGTTATAGAATTTCTGTTCAGAGATGTAATGCTCCAAATGAGCCCAAAATGTCCTCTTTTATTGTCAAAACATGAATGAAATTAATTTTTGGCTCCAGATTTGATACATTGTGATATACTTGACATAACCCCCTTGAGGGGGGGTTGCCAGACCAGCCCCACACCCCGGAACTGAAATTCCTAATATGGCTCTTGAGTGGTTCAGACCAATGCAATTTTATTCTCTGATATAAACTGAGTTTTTTTGTGAAAATTTGACCCAGATACAACAACTTTAAGGGGTGTTTTTGACTGATTTGCCATTTAGTGGTACCCTCGCTACATGCACTCCCCAGACATGCAGTTTGAGCTTGTTGTGTATTTCTTAAAGAGTACACTACTTAATTCTCTCTTAGTGGCTCCCACACTCGCAAAAAATGTGGTTTATAGCCTTACATCTGCCTTACTGGGCAAGATATGAGTATATCTTAATGCACCCCCCAGCAGGCGTATTACAGGCCTGCTGGGGTCCAAATACCACACCAGTAGTCACTGCTATATCAGATGTAATTCTAAAACCTGTGCAGTCAGATTTAGCTGGTTACAGACTATATTCTGGCCAAATTTCAGGATTATAGACCAACATTTGGTACTCATTTGGGCTGATTTACATCTTTTTTCGACCATATTAACAGCTCTATTTGGGTTATAGAATTTCTGTTCAGAGATGTAATGCTCCAAATGAGCCCAAAATGTCCTCTTTTATTGTCAAAACATGAATGAAATTAATTTTTGGCTCCAGATTTGATACATTGTGATATACTTGACATAACCCCCTTGAGGGGGGGTTGCCAGACCAGCCCCACACCCCGGAACTGAAATTCCTAATATGGCTCTTGAGTGGTTCAGACCAATGCAATTTTATTCTCTGATATAAACTGAGTTTTTTTGTGAAAATTTGACCCAGATACAACAACTTTAAGGGGTGTTTTTGACTGATTTGCCATTTAGTGGTACCCTCGCTACATGCACTCCCCAGACATGCAGTTTGAGCTTGTTGTGTATTTCTTAAAGAGTACACTACTTAATTCTCTCTTAGTGGCTCCCACACTCGCAAAAAATGTGGTTTATAGCCTTACATCTGCCTTACTGGGCAAGATATGAGTATATCTTAATGCACCCCCCAGCAGGCGTATTACAGGCCTGCTGGGGTCCAAATACCACACCAGTAGTCACTGCTATATCAGATGTAATTCTAAAACCTGTGCAGTCAGATTTAGCTGGTTACAGACTATATTCTGGCCAAATTTCAGGATTATAGACCAACATTTGGTACTCATTTGGGCTGATTTACATCTTTTTTCGACCATATTAACAGCTCTATTTGGGTTATAGAATTTCTGTTCAGAGATGTAATGCTCCAAATGAGCCCAAAATGTCCTCTTTTATTGTCAAAACATGAATGAAATTAATTTTTGGCTCCAGATTTGATACATTGTGATATACTTGACATAACCCCCTTGAGGGGGGGTTGCCAGACCAGCCCCACACCCCGGAACTGAAATTCCTAATATGGCTCTTGAGTGGTTCAGACCAATGCAATTTTATTCTCTGATATAAACTGAGTTTTTTTGTGAAAATTTGACCCAGATACAACAACTTTAAGGGGTGTTTTTGACTGATTTGCCATTTAGTGGTACCCTCGCTACATGCACTCCCCAGACATGCAGTTTGAGCTTGTTGTGTATTTCTTAAAGAGTACACTACTTAATTCTCTCTTAGTGGCTCCCACACTCGCAAAAAATGTGGTTTATAGCCTTACATCTGCCTTACTGGGCAAGATATGAGTATATCTTAATGCACCCCCCAGCAGGCGTATTACAGGCCTGCTGGGGTCCAAATACCACACCAGTAGTCACTGCTATATCAGATGTAATTCTAAAACCTGTGCAGTCAGATTTAGCTGGTTACAGACTATATTCTGGCCAAATTTCAGGATTATAGACCAACATTTGGTACTCATTTGGGCTGATTTACATCTTTTTTCGACCATATTAACAGCTCTATTTGGGTTATAGAATTTCTGTTCAGAGATGTAATGCTCCAAATGAGCCCAAAATGTCCTCTTTTATTGTCAAAACATGAATGAAATTAATTTTTGGCTCCAGATTTGATACATTGTGATATACTTGACATAACCCCCTTGAGGGGGGGTTGCCAGACCAGCCCCACACCCCGGAACTGAAATTCCTAATATGGCTCTTGAGTGGTTCAGACCAATGCAATTTTATTCTCTGATATAAACTGAGTTTTTTTGTGAAAATTTGACCCAGATACAACAACTTTAAGGGGTGTTTTTGACTGATTTGCCATTTAGTGGTACCCTCGCTACATGCACTCCCCAGACATGCAGTTTGAGCTTGTTGTGTATTTCTTAAAGAGTACACTACTTAATTCTCTCTTAGTGGCTCCCACACTCGCAAAAAATGTGGTTTATAGCCTTACATCTGCCTTACTGGGCAAGATATGAGTATATCTTAATGCACCCCCCAGCAGGCGTATTACAGGCCTGCTGGGGTCCAAATACCACACCAGTAGTCACTGCTATATCAGATGTAATTCTAAAACCTGTGCAGTCAGATTTAGCTGGTTACAGACTATATTCTGGCCAAATTTCAGGATTATAGACCAACATTTGGTACTCATTTGGGCTGATTTACATCTTTTTTCGACCATATTAACAGCTCTATTTGGGTTATAGAATTTCTGTTCAGAGATGTAATGCTCCAAATGAGCCCAAAATGTCCTCTTTTATTGTCAAAACATGAATGAAATTAATTTTTGGCTCCAGATTTGATACATTGTGATATACTTGACATAACCCCCTTGAGGGGGGGTTGCCAGACCAGCCCCACACCCCGGAACTGAAATTCCTAATATGGCTCTTGAGTGGTTCAGACCAATGCAATTTTATTCTCTGATATAAACTGAGTTTTTTTGTGAAAATTTGACCCAGATACAACAACTTTAAGGGGTGTTTTTGACTGATTTGCCATTTAGTGGTACCCTCGCTACATGCACTCCCCAGACATGCAGTTTGAGCTTGTTGTGTATTTCTTAAAGAGTACACTACTTAATTCTCTCTTAGTGGCTCCCACACTCGCAAAAAATGTGGTTTATAGCCTTACATCTGCCTTACTGGGCAAGATATGAGTATATCTTAATGCACCCCCCAGCAGGCGTATTACAGGCCTGCTGGGGTCCAAATACCACACCAGTAGTCACTGCTATATCAGATGTAATTCTAAAACCTGTGCAGTCAGATTTAGCTGGTTACAGACTATATTCTGGCCAAATTTCAGGATTATAGACCAACATTTGGTACTCATTTGGGCTGATTTACATCTTTTTTCGACCATATTAACAGCTCTATTTGGGTTATAGAATTTCTGTTCAGAGATGTAATGCTCCAAATGAGCCCAAAATGTCCTCTTTTATTGTCAAAACATGAATGAAATTAATTTTTGGCTCCAGATTTGATACATTGTGATATACTTGACATAACCCCCTTGAGGGGGGGTTGCCAGACCAGCCCCACACCCCGGAACTGAAATTCCTAATATGGCTCTTGAGTGGTTCAGACCAATGCAATTTTATTCTCTGATATAAACTGAGTTTTTTTGTGAAAATTTGACCCAGATACAACAACTTTAAGGGGTGTTTTTGACTGATTTGCCATTTAGTGGTACCCTCGCTACATGCACTCCCCAGACATGCAGTTTGAGCTTGTTGTGTATTTCTTAAAGAGTACACTACTTAATTCTCTCTTAGTGGCTCCCACACTCGCAAAAAATGTGGTTTATAGGCCTTACATCTGCCTTACTGGGCAAGATATGAGTATATCTTAATGCACCCCCCAGCAGGCGTATTACAGGCCTGCTGGGGTCCAAATACCACACCAGTAGTCACTGCTATATCAGATGTAATTCTAAAACCTGTGCAGTCAGATTTAGCTGGTTACAGACTATATTCTGGCCAAATTTCAGGATTATAGACCAACATTTGGTACTCATTTGGGCTGATTTACATCTTTTTTCGACCATATTAACAGCTCTATTTGGGTTATAGAATTTCTGTTCAGAGATGTAATGCTCCAAATGAGCCCAAAATGTCCTCTTTTATTGTCAAAACATGAATGAAATTAATTTTTGGCTCCAGATTTGATACATTGTGATATACTTGACATAACCCCCTTGAGGGGGGGTTGCCAGACCAGCCCCACACCCCGGAACTGAAATTCCTAATATGGCTCTTGAGTGGTTCAGACCAATGCAATTTTATTCTCTGATATAAACTGAGTTTTTTTGTGAAAATTTGACCCAGATACAACAACTTTAAGGGGTGTTTTTGACTGATTTGCCATTTAGTGGTACCCTCGCTACATGCACTCCCCAGACATGCAGTTTGAGCTTGTTGTGTATTTCTTAAAGAGTACACTACTTAATTCTCTCTTAGTGGCTCCCACACTCGCAAAAAATGTGGTTTATAGCCTTACATCTGCCTTACTGGGCAAGATATGAGTATATCTTAATGCACCCCCCAGCAGGCGTATTACAGGCCTGCTGGGGTCCAAATACCACACCAGTAGTCACTGCTATATCAGATGTAATTCTAAAACCTGTGCAGTCAGATTTAGCTGGTTACAGACTATATTCTGGCCAAATTTCAGGATTATAGACCAACATTTGGTACTCATTTGGGCTGATTTACATCTTTTTTCGACCATATTAACAGCTCTATTTGGGTTATAGAATTTCTGTTCAGAGATGTAATGCTCCAAATGAGCCCAAAATGTCCTCTTTTATTGTCAAAACATGAATGAAATTAATTTTTGGCTCCAGATTTGATACATTGTGATATACTTGACATAACCCCCTTGAGGGGGGGTTGCCAGACCAGCCCCACACCCCGGAACTGAAATTCCTAATATGGCTCTTGAGTGGTTCAGACCAATGCAATTTTATTCTCTGATATAAACTGAGTTTTTTTGTGAAAATTTGACCCAGATACAACAACTTTAAGGGGTGTTTTTGACTGATTTGCCATTTAGTGGTACCCTCGCTACATGCACTCCCCAGACATGCAGTTTGAGCTTGTTGTGTATTTCTTAAAGAGTACACTACTTAATTCTCTCTTAGTGGCTCCCACACTCGCAAAAAATGTGGTTTATAGCCTTACATCTGCCTTACTGGGCAAGATATGAGTATATCTTAATGCACCCCCCAGCAGGCGTATTACAGGCCTGCTGGGGTCCAAATACCACACCAGTAGTCACTGCTATATCAGATGTAATTCTAAAACCTGTGCAGTCAGATTTAGCTGGTTACAGACTATATTCTGGCCAAATTTCAGGATTATAGACCAACATTTGGTACTCATTTGGGCTGATTTACATCTTTTTTCGACCATATTAACAGCTCTATTTGGGTTATAGAATTTCTGTTCAGAGATGTAATGCTCCAAATGAGCCCAAAATGTCCTCTTTTATTGTCAAAACATGAATGAAATTAATTTTTGGCTCCAGATTTGATACATTGTGATATACTTGACATAACCCCCTTGAGGGGGGGTTGCCAGACCAGCCCCACACCCCGGAACTGAAATTCCTAATATGGCTCTTGAGTGGTTCAGACCAATGCAATTTTATTCTCTGATATAAACTGAGTTTTTTTGTGAAAATTTGACCCAGATACAACAACTTTAAGGGGTGTTTTTGACTGATTTGCCATTTAGTGGTACCCTCGCTACATGCACTCCCCAGACATGCAGTTTGAGCTTGTTGTGTATTTCTTAAAGAGTACACTACTTAATTCTCTCTTAGTGGCTCCCACACTCGCAAAAAATGTGGTTTATAGCCTTACATCTGCCTTACTGGGCAAGATATGAGTATATCTTAATGCACCCCCCAGCAGGCGTATTACAGGCCTGCTGGGGTCCAAATACCACACCAGTAGTCACTGCTATATCAGATGTAATTCTAAAACCTGTGCAGTCAGATTTAGCTGGTTACAGACTATATTCTGGCCAAATTTCAGGATTATAGACCAACATTTGGTACTCATTTGGGCTGATTTACATCTTTTTTCGACCATATTAACAGCTCTATTTGGGTTATAGAATTTCTGTTCAGAGATGTAATGCTCCAAATGAGCCCAAAATGTCCTCTTTTATTGTCAAAACATGAATGAAATTAATTTTTGGCTCCAGATTTGATACATTGTGATATACTTGACATAACCCCCTTGAGGGGGGGTTGCCAGACCAGCCCCACACCCCGGAACTGAAATTCCTAATATGGCTCTTGAGTGGTTCAGACCAATGCAATTTTATTCTCTGATATAAACTGAGTTTTTTTGTGAAAATTTGACCCAGATACAACAACTTTAAGGGGTGTTTTTGACTGATTTGCCATTTAGTGGTACCCTCGCTACATGCACTCCCCAGACATGCAGTTTGAGCTTGTTGTGTATTTCTTAAAGAGTACACTACTTAATTCTCTCTTAGTGGCTCCCACACTCGCAAAAAATGTGGTTTATAGCCTTACATCTGCCTTACTGGGCAAGATATGAGTATATCTTAATGCACCCCCCAGCAGGCGTATTACAGGCCTGCTGGGGTCCAAATACCACACCAGTAGTCACTGCTATATCAGATGTAATTCTAAAACCTGTGCAGTCAGATTTAGCTGGTTACAGACTATATTCTGGCCAAATTTCAGGATTATAGACCAACATTTGGTACTCATTTGGGCTGATTTACATCTTTTTTCGACCATATTAACAGCTCTATTTGGGTTATAGAATTTCTGTTCAGAGATGTAATGCTCCAAATGAGCCCAAAATGTCCTCTTTTATTGTCAAAACATGAATGAAATTAATTTTTGGCTCCAGATTTGATACATTGTGATATACTTGACATAACCCCCTTGAGGGGGGGTTGCCAGACCAGCCCCACACCCCGGAACTGAAATTCCTAATATGGCTCTTGAGTGGTTCAGACCAATGCAATTTTATTCTCTGATATAAACTGAGTTTTTTTGTGAAAATTTGACCCAGATACAACAACTTTAAGGGGTGTTTTTGACTGATTTGCCATTTAGTGGTACCCTCGCTACATGCACTCCCCAGACATGCAGTTTGAGCTTGTTGTGTATTTCTTAAAGAGTACACTACTTAATTCTCTCTTAGTGGCTCCCACACTCGCAAAAAATGTGGTTTATAGCCTTACATCTGCCTTACTGGGCAAGATATGAGTATATCTTAATGCACCCCCCAGCAGGCGTATTACAGGCCTGCTGGGGTCCAAATACCACACCAGTAGTCACTGCTATATCAGATGTAATTCTAAAACCTGTGCAGTCAGATTTAGCTGGTTACAGACTATATTCTGGCCAAATTTCAGGATTATAGACCAACATTTGGTACTCATTTGGGCTGATTTACATCTTTTTTCGACCATATTAACAGCTCTATTTGGGTTATAGAATTTCTGTTCAGAGATGTAATGCTCCAAATGAGCCCAAAATGTCCTCTTTTATTGTCAAAACATGAATGAAATTAATTTTTGGCTCCAGATTTGATACATTGTGATATACTTGACATAACCCCCTTGAGGGGGGGTTGCCAGACCAGCCCCACACCCCGGAACTGAAATTCCTAATATGGCTCTTGAGTGGTTCAGACCAATGCAATTTTATTCTCTGATATAAACTGAGTTTTTTTGTGAAAATTTGACCCAGATACAACAACTTTAAGGGGTGTTTTTGACTGATTTGCCATTTAGTGGTACCCTCGCTACATGCACTCCCCAGACATGCAGTTTGAGCTTGTTGTGTATTTCTTAAAGAGTACACTACTTAATTCTCTCTTAGTGGCTCCCACACTCGCAAAAAATGTGGTTTATAGCCTTACATCTGCCTTACTGGGCAAGATATGAGTATATCTTAATGCACCCCCCAGCAGGCGTATTACAGGCCTGCTGGGGTCCAAATACCACACCAGTAGTCACTGCTATATCAGATGTAATTCTAAAACCTGTGCAGTCAGATTTAGCTGGTTACAGACTATATTCTGGCCAAATTTCAGGATTATAGACCAACATTTGGTACTCATTTGGGCTGATTTACATCTTTTTTCGACCATATTAACAGCTCTATTTGGGTTATAGAATTTCTGTTCAGAGATGTAATGCTCCAAATGAGCCCAAAATGTCCTCTTTTATTGTCAAAACATGAATGAAATTAATTTTTGGCTCCAGATTTGATACATTGTGATATACTTGACATAACCCCCTTGAGGGGGGGTTGCCAGACCAGCCCCACACCCCGGAACTGAAATTCCTAATATGGCTCTTGAGTGGTTCAGACCAATGCAATTTTATTCTCTGATATAAACTGAGTTTTTTTGTGAAAATTTGACCCAGATACAACAACTTTAAGGGGTGTTTTTGACTGATTTGCCATTTAGTGGTACCCTCGCTACATGCACTCCCCAGACATGCAGTTTGAGCTTGTTGTGTATTTCTTAAAGAGTACACTACTTAATTCTCTCTTAGTGGCTCCCACACTCGCAAAAAATGTGGTTTATAGCCTTACATCTGCCTTACTGGGCAAGATATGAGTATATCTTAATGCACCCCCCAGCAGGCGTATTACAGGCCTGCTGGGGTCCAAATACCACACCAGTAGTCACTGCTATATCAGATGTAATTCTAAAACCTGTGCAGTCAGATTTAGCTGGTTACAGACTATATTCTGGCCAAATTTCAGGATTATAGACCAACATTTGGTACTCATTTGGGCTGATTTACATCTTTTTTCGACCATATTAACAGCTCTATTTGGGTTATAGAATTTCTGTTCAGAGATGTAATGCTCCAAATGAGCCCAAAATGTCCTCTTTTATTGTCAAAACATGAATGAAATTAATTTTTGGCTCCAGATTTGATACATTGTGATATACTTGACATAACCCCCTTGAGGGGGGGTTGCCAGACCAGCCCCACACCCCGGAACTGAAATTCCTAATATGGCTCTTGAGTGGTTCAGACCAATGCAATTTTATTCTCTGATATAAACTGAGTTTTTTTGTGAAAATTTGACCCAGATACAACAACTTTAAGGGGTGTTTTTGACTGATTTGCCATTTAGTGGTACCCTCGCTACATGCACTCCCCAGACATGCAGTTTGAGCTTGTTGTGTATTTCTTAAAGAGTACACTACTTAATTCTCTCTTAGTGGCTCCCACACTCGCAAAAAATGTGGTTTATAGCCTTACATCTGCCTTACTGGGCAAGATATGAGTATATCTTAATGCACCCCCCAGCAGGCGTATTACAGGCCTGCTGGGGTCCAAATACCACACCAGTAGTCACTGCTATATCAGATGTAATTCTAAAACCTGTGCAGTCAGATTTAGCTGGTTACAGACTATATTCTGGCCAAATTTCAGGATTATAGACCAACATTTGGTACTCATTTGGGCTGATTTACATCTTTTTTCGACCATATTAACAGCTCTATTTGGGTTATAGAATTTCTGTTCAGAGATGTAATGCTCCAAATGAGCCCAAAATGTCCTCTTTTATTGTCAAAACATGAATGAAATTAATTTTTGGCTCCAGATTTGATACATTGTGATATACTTGACATAACCCCCTTGAGGGGGGGTTGCCAGACCAGCCCCACACCCCGGAACTGAAATTCCTAATATGGCTCTTGAGTGGTTCAGACCAATGCAATTTTATTCTCTGATATAAACTGAGTTTTTTTGTGAAAATTTGACCCAGATACAACAACTTTAAGGGGTGTTTTTGACTGATTTGCCATTTAGTGGTACCCTCGCTACATGCACTCCCCAGACATGCAGTTTGAGCTTGTTGTGTATTTCTTAAAGAGTACACTACTTAATTCTCTCTTAGTGGCTCCCACACTCGCAAAAAATGTGGTTTATAGCCTTACATCTGCCTTACTGGGCAAGATATGAGTATATCTTAATGCACCCCCCAGCAGGCGTATTACAGGCCTGCTGGGGTCCAAATACCACACCAGTAGTCACTGCTATATCAGATGTAATTCTAAAACCTGTGCAGTCAGATTTAGCTGGTTACAGACTATATTCTGGCCAAATTTCAGGATTATAGACCAACATTTGGTACTCATTTGGGCTGATTTACATCTTTTTTCGACCATATTAACAGCTCTATTTGGGTTATAGAATTTCTGTTCAGAGATGTAATGCTCCAAATGAGCCCAAAATGTCCTCTTTTATTGTCAAAACATGAATGAAATTAATTTTTGGCTCCAGATTTGATACATTGTGATATACTTGACATAACCCCCTTGAGGGGGGGTTGCCAGACCAGCCCCACACCCCGGAACTGAAATTCCTAATATGGCTCTTGAGTGGTTCAGACCAATGCAATTTTATTCTCTGATATAAACTGAGTTTTTTTGTGAAAATTTGACCCAGATACAACAACTT
The DNA here is from genome assembly GCA_964017235.1 of Sabellastarte sp. h YS-2021. NCBI lineage: Eukaryota > Metazoa > Annelida > Polychaeta > Sabellida > Sabellidae > Sabellastarte > Sabellastarte sp. h YS-2021. The sequence goes on from CAXHLB010000273.1 coordinate 37,977, forward strand.
TAAGGGGTGTTTTTGACTGATTTGCCATTTAGTGGTACCCTCGCTACATGCACTCCCCAGACATGCAGTTTGAGCTTGTTGTGTATTTCTTAAAGAGTACACTACTTAATTCTCTCTTAGTGGCTCCCACACTCGCAAAAAATGTGGTTTATAGCCTTACATCTGCCTTACTGGGCAAGATATGAGTATATCTTAATGCACCCCCCAGCAGGCGTATTACAGGCCTGCTGGGGTCCAAATACCACACCAGTAGTCACTGCTATATCAGATGTAATTCTAAAACCTGTGCAGTCAGATTTAGCTGGTTACAGACTATATTCTGGCCAAATTTCAGGATTATAGACCAACATTTGGTACTCATTTGGGCTGATTTACATCTTTTTTCGACCATATTAACAGCTCTATTTGGGTTATAGAATTTCTGTTCAGAGATGTAATGCTCCAAATGAGCCCAAAATGTCCTCTTTTATTGTCAAAACATGAATGAAATTAATTTTTGGCTCCAGATTTGATACATTGTGATATACTTGACATAACCCCCTTGAGGGGGGGTTGCCAGACCAGCCCCACACCCCGGAACTGAAATTCCTAATATGGCTCTTGAGTGGTTCAGACCAATGCAATTTTATTCTCTGATATAAACTGAGTTTTTTTGTGAAAATTTGACCCAGATACAACAACTTTAAGGGGTGTTTTTGACTGATTTGCCATTTAGTGGTACCCTCGCTACATGCACTCCCCAGACATGCAGTTTGAGCTTGTTGTGTATTTCTTAAAGAGTACACTACTTAATTCTCTCTTAGTGGCTCCCACACTCGCAAAAAATGTGGTTTATAGCCTTACATCTGCCTTACTGGGCAAGATATGAGTATATCTTAATGCACCCCCCAGCAGGCGTATTACAGGCCTGCTGGGGTCCAAATACCACACCAGTAGTCACTGCTATATCAGATGTAATTCTAAAACCTGTGCAGTCAGATTTAGCTGGTTACAGACTATATTCTGGCCAAATTTCAGGATTATAGACCAACATTTGGTACTCATTTGGGCTGATTTACATCTTTTTTCGACCATATTAACAGCTCTATTTGGGTTATAGAATTTCTGTTCAGAGATGTAATGCTCCAAATGAGCCCAAAATGTCCTCTTTTATTGTCAAAACATGAATGAAATTAATTTTTGGCTCCAGATTTGATACATTGTGATATACTTGACATAACCCCCTTGAGGGGGGGTTGCCAGACCAGCCCCACACCCCGGAACTGAAATTCCTAATATGGCTCTTGAGTGGTTCAGACCAATGCAATTTTATTCTCTGATATAAACTGAGTTTTTTTGTGAAAATTTGACCCAGATACAACAACTTTAAGGGGTGTTTTTGACTGATTTGCCATTTAGTGGTACCCTCGCTACATGCACTCCCCAGACATGCAGTTTGAGCTTGTTGTGTATTTCTTAAAGAGTACACTACTTAATTCTCTCTTAGTGGCTCCCACACTCGCAAAAAATGTGGTTTATAGCCTTACATCTGCCTTACTGGGCAAGATATGAGTATATCTTAATGCACCCCCCAGCAGGCGTATTACAGGCCTGCTGGGGTCCAAATACCACACCAGTAGTCACTGCTATATCAGATGTAATTCTAAAACCTGTGCAGTCAGATTTAGCTGGTTACAGACTATATTCTGGCCAAATTTCAGGATTATAGACCAACATTTGGTACTCATTTGGGCTGATTTACATCTTTTTTCGACCATATTAACAGCTCTATTTGGGTTATAGAATTTCTGTTCAGAGATGTAATGCTCCAAATGAGCCCAAAATGTCCTCTTTTATTGTCAAAACATGAATGAAATTAATTTTTGGCTCCAGATTTGATACATTGTGATATACTTGACATAACCCCCTTGAGGGGGGGTTGCCAGACCAGCCCCACACCCCGGAACTGAAATTCCTAATATGGCTCTTGAGTGGTTCAGACCAATGCAATTTTATTCTCTGATATAAACTGAGTTTTTTGTGAAAATTTGACCCAGATACAACAACTTTAAGGGGTGTTTTTGACTGATTTGCCATTTAGTGGTACCCTCGCTACATGCACTCCCCAGACATGCAGTTTGAGCTTGTTGTGTATTTCTTAAAGAGTACACTACTTAATTCTCTCTTAGTGGCTCCCACACTCGCAAAAAATGTGGTTTATAGCCTTACATCTGCCTTACTGGGCAAGATATGAGTATATCTTAATGCACCCCCCAGCAGGCGTATTACAGGCCTGCTGGGGTCCAAATACCACACCAGTAGTCACTGCTATATCAGATGTAATTCTAAAACCTGTGCAGTCAGATTTAGCTGGTTACAGACTATATTCTGGCCAAATTTCAGGATTATAGACCAACATTTGGTACTCATTTGGGCTGATTTACATCTTTTTTCGACCATATTAACAGCTCTATTTGGGTTATAGAATTTCTGTTCAGAGATGTAATGCTCCAAATGAGCCCAAAATGTCCTCTTTTATTGTCAAAACATGAATGAAATTAATTTTTGGCTCCAGATTTGATACATTGTGATATACTTGACATAACCCCCTTGAGGGGGGGTTGCCAGACCAGCCCCACACCCCGGAACTGAAATTCCTAATATGGCTCTTGAGTGGTTCAGACCAATGCAATTTTATTCTCTGATATAAACTGAGTTTTTTTTGTGAAAATTTGACCCAGATACAACAACTTTAAGGGGTGTTTTTGACTGATTTGCCATTTAGTGGTACCCTCGCTACATGCACTCCCCAGACATGCAGTTTGAGCTTGTTGTGTATTTCTTAAAGAGTACACTACTTAATTCTCTCTTAGTGGCTCCCACACTCGCAAAAAATGTGGTTTATAGCCTTACATCTGCCTTACTGGGCAAGATATGAGTATATCTTAATGCACCCCCCAGCAGGCGTATTACAGGCCTGCTGGGGTCCAAATACCACACCAGTAGTCACTGCTATATCAGATGTAATTCTAAAACCTGTGCAGTCAGATTTAGCTGGTTACAGACTATATTCTGGCCAAATTTCAGGATTATAGACCAACATTTGGTACTCATTTGGGCTGATTTACATCTTTTTTCGACCATATTAACAGCTCTATTTGGGTTATAGAATTTCTGTTCAGAGATGTAATGCTCCAAATGAGCCCAAAATGTCCTCTTTTATTGTCAAAACATGAATGAAATTAATTTTTGGCTCCAGATTTGATACATTGTGATATACTTGACATAACCCCCTTGAGGGGGGGTTGCCAGACCAGCCCCACACCCCGGAACTGAAATTCCTAATATGGCTCTTGAGTGGTTCAGACCAATGCAATTTTATTCTCTGATATAAACTGAGTTTTTTTGTGAAAATTTGACCCAGATACAACAACTTTAAGGGTGTGTTTTTGACTGATTTGCCATTTAGTGGTACCCTCGCTACATGCACTCCCCAGACATGCAGTTTGAGCTTGTTGTGTATTTCTTAAAGAGTACACTACTTAATTCTCTCTTAGTGGCTCCCACACTCGCAAAAAATGTGGTTTATAGCCTTACATCTGCCTTACTGGGCAAGATATGAGTATATCTTAATGCACCCCCCAGCAGGCGTATTACAGGCCTGCTGGGGTCCAAATACCACACCAGTAGTCACTGCTATATCAGATGTAATTCTAAAACCTGTGCAGTCAGATTTAGCTGGTTACAGACTATATTCTGGCCAAATTTCAGGATTATAGACCAACATTTGGTACTCATTTGGGCTGATTTACATCTTTTTTCGACCATATTAACAGCTCTATTTGGGTTATAGAATTTCTGTTCAGAGATGTAATGCTCCAAATGAGCCCAAAATGTCCTCTTTTATTGTCAAAACATGAATGAAATTAATTTTTGGCTCCAGATTTGATACATTGTGATATACTTGACATAACCCCCTTGAGGGGGGGTTGCCAGACCAGCCCCACACCCCGGAACTGAAATTCCTAATATGGCTCTTGAGTGGTTCAGACCAATGCAATTTTATTCTCTGATATAAACTGAGTTTTTTTGTGAAAATTTGACCCAGATACAACAACTTTAAGGGGTGTTTTTGACTGATTTGCCATTTAGTGGTACCCTCGCTACATGCACTCCCCAGACATGCAGTTTGAGCTTGTTGTGTATTTCTTAAAGAGTACACTACTTAATTCTCTCTTAGTGGCTCCCACACTCGCAAAAAATGTGGTTTATAGCCTTACATCTGCCTTACTGGGCAAGATATGAGTATATCTTAATGCACCCCCCAGCAGGCGTATTACAGGCCTGCTGGGGTCCAAATACCACACCAGTAGTCACTGCTATATCAGATGTAATTCTAAAACCTGTGCAGTCAGATTTAGCTGGTTACAGACTATATTCTGGCCAAATTTCAGGATTATAGACCAACATTTGGTACTCATTTGGGCTGATTTACATCTTTTTTCGACCATATTAACAGCTCTATTTGGGTTATAGAATTTCTGTTCAGAGATGTAATGCTCCAAATGAGCCCAAAATGTCCTCTTTTATTGTCAAAACATGAATGAAATTAATTTTTGGCTCCAGATTTGATACATTGTGATATACTTGACATAACCCCCTTGAGGGGGGGTTGCCAGACCAGCCCCACACCCCGGAACTGAAATTCCTAATATGGCTCTTGAGTGGTTCAGACCAATGCAATTTTATTCTCTGATATAAACTGAGTTTTTTTGTGAAAATTTGACCCAGATACAACAACTTTAAGGGGTGTTTTTGACTGATTTGCCATTTAGTGGTACCCTCGCTACATGCACTCCCCAGACATGCAGTTTGAGCTTGTTGTGTATTTCTTAAAGAGTACACTACTTAATTCTCTCTTAGTGGCTCCCACACTCGCAAAAAATGTGGTTTATAGCCTTACATCTGCCTTACTGGGCAAGATATGAGTATATCTTAATGCACCCCCCAGCAGGCGTATTACAGGCCTGCTGGGGTCCAAATACCACACCAGTAGTCACTGCTATATCAGATGTAATTCTAAAACCTGTGCAGTCAGATTTAGCTGGTTACAGACTATATTCTGGCCAAATTTCAGGATTATAGACCAACATTTGGTACTCATTTGGGCTGATTTACATCTTTTTTCGACCATATTAACAGCTCTATTTGGGTTATAGAATTTCTGTTCAGAGATGTAATGCTCCAAATGAGCCCAAAATGTCCTCTTTTATTGTCAAAACATGAATGAAATTAATTTTTGGCTCCAGATTTGATACATTGTGATATACTTGACATAACCCCCTTGAGGGGGGGTTGCCAGACCAGCCCCACACCCCGGAACTGAAATTCCTAATATGGCTCTTGAGTGGTTCAGACCAATGCAATTTTATTCTCTGATATAAACTGAGTTTTTTTGTGAAAATTTGACCCAGATACAACAACTTTAAGGGGTGTTTTTGACTGATTTGCCATTTAGTGGTACCCTCGCTACATGCACTCCCCAGACATGCAGTTTGAGCTTGTTGTGTATTTCTTAAAGAGTACACTACTTAATTCTCTCTTAGTGGCTCCCACACTCGCAAAAAATGTGGTTTATAGCCTTACATCTGCCTTACTGGGCAAGATATGAGTATATCTTAATGCACCCCCCAGCAGGCGTATTACAGGCCTGCTGGGGTCCAAATACCACACCAGTAGTCACTGCTATATCAGATGTAATTCTAAAACCTGTGCAGTCAGATTTAGCTGGTTACAGACTATATTCTGGCCAAATTTCAGGATTATAGACCAACATTTGGTACTCATTTGGGCTGATTTACATCTTTTTTCGACCATATTAACAGCTCTATTTGGGTTATAGAATTTCTGTTCAGAGATGTAATGCTCCAAATGAGCCCAAAATGTCCTCTTTTATTGTCAAAACATGAATGAAATTAATTTTTGGCTCCAGATTTGATACATTGTGATATACTTGACATAACCCCCTTGAGGGGGGGTTGCCAGACCAGCCCCACACCCCGGAACTGAAATTCCTAATATGGCTCTTGAGTGGTTCAGACCAATGCAATTTTATTCTCTGATATAAACTGAGTTTTTTTGTGAAAATTTGACCCAGATACAACAACTTTAAGGGGTGTTTTTGACTGATTTGCCATTTAGTGGTACCCTCGCTACATGCACTCCCCAGACATGCAGTTTGAGCTTGTTGTGTATTTCTTAAAGAGTACACTACTTAATTCTCTCTTAGTGGCTCCCACACTCGCAAAAAATGTGGTTTATAGCCTTACATCTGCCTTACTGGGCAAGATATGAGTATATCTTAATGCACCCCCCAGCAGGCGTATTACAGGCCTGCTGGGGTCCAAATACCACACCAGTAGTCACTGCTATATCAGATGTAATTCTAAAACCTGTGCAGTCAGATTTAGCTGGTTACAGACTATATTCTGGCCAAATTTCAGGATTATAGACCAACATTTGGTACTCATTTGGGCTGATTTACATCTTTTTTCGACCATATTAACAGCTCTATTTGGGTTATAGAATTTCTGTTCAGAGATGTAATGCTCCAAATGAGCCCAAAATGTCCTCTTTTATTGTCAAAACATGAATGAAATTAATTTTTGGCTCCAGATTTGATACATTGTGATATACTTGACATAACCCCCTTGAGGGGGGGTTGCCAGACCAGCCCCACACCCCGGAACTGAAATTCCTAATATGGCTCTTGAGTGGTTCAGACCAATGCAATTTTATTCTCTGATATAAACTGAGTTTTTTTGTGAAAATTTGACCCAGATACAACAACTTTAAGGGGTGTTTTTGACTGATTTGCCATTTAGTGGTACCCTCGCTACATGCACTCCCCAGACATGCAGTTTGAGCTTGTTGTGTATTTCTTAAAGAGTACACTACTTAATTCTCTCTTAGTGGCTCCCACACTCGCAAAAAATGTGGTTTATAGCCTTACATCTGCCTTACTGGGCAAGATATGAGTATATCTTAATGCACCCCCCAGCAGGCGTATTACAGGCCTGCTGGGGTCCAAATACCACACCAGTAGTCACTGCTATATCAGATGTAATTCTAAAACCTGTGCAGTCAGATTTAGCTGGTTACAGACTATATTCTGGCCAAATTTCAGGATTATAGACCAACATTTGGTACTCATTTGGGCTGATTTACATCTTTTTTCGACCATATTAACAGCTCTATTTGGGTTATAGAATTTCTGTTCAGAGATGTAATGCTCCAAATGAGCCCAAAATGTCCTCTTTTATTGTCAAAACATGAATGAAATTAATTTTTGGCTCCAGATTTGATACATTGTGATATACTTGACATAACCCCCTTGAGGGGGGGTTGCCAGACCAGCCCCACACCCCGGAACTGAAATTCCTAATATGGCTCTTGAGTGGTTCAGACCAATGCAATTTTATTCTCTGATATAAACTGAGTTTTTTTGTGAAAATTTGACCCAGATACAACAACTTTAAGGGGTGTTTTTGACTGATTTGCCATTTAGTGGTACCCTCGCTACATGCACTCCCCAGACATGCAGTTTGAGCTTGTTGTGTATTTCTTAAAGAGTACACTACTTAATTCTCTCTTAGTGGCTCCCACACTCGCAAAAAATGTGGTTTATAGCCTTACATCTGCCTTACTGGGCAAGATATGAGTATATCTTAATGCACCCCCCAGCAGGCGTATTACAGGCCTGCTGGGGTCCAAATACCACACCAGTAGTCACTGCTATATCAGATGTAATTCTAAAACCTGTGCAGTCAGATTTAGCTGGTTACAGACTATATTCTGGCCAAATTTCAGGATTATAGACCAACATTTGGTACTCATTTGGGCTGATTTACATCTTTTTTCGACCATATTAACAGCTCTATTTGGGTTATAGAATTTCTGTTCAGAGATGTAATGCTCCAAATGAGCCCAAAATGTCCTCTTTTATTGTCAAAACATGAATGAAATTAATTTTTGGCTCCAGATTTGATACATTGTGATATACTTGACATAACCCCCTTGAGGGGGGGTTGCCAGACCAGCCCCACACCCCGGAACTGAAATTCCTAATATGGCTCTTGAGTGGTTCAGACCAATGCAATTTTATTCTCTGATATAAACTGAGTTTTTTTGTGAAAATTTGACCCAGATACAACAACTTTAAGGGGTGTTTTTGACTGATTTGCCATTTAGTGGTACCCTCGCTACATGCACTCCCCAGACATGCAGTTTGAGCTTGTTGTGTATTTCTTAAAGAGTACACTACTTAATTCTCTCTTAGTGGCTCCCACACTCGCAAAAAATGTGGTTTATAGCCTTACATCTGCCTTACTGGGCAAGATATGAGTATATCTTAATGCACCCCCCAGCAGGCGTATTACAGGCCTGCTGGGGTCCAAATACCACACCAGTAGTCACTGCTATATCAGATGTAATTCTAAAACCTGTGCAGTCAGATTTAGCTGGTTACAGACTATATTCTGGCCAAATTTCAGGATTATAGACCAACATTTGGTACTCATTTGGGCTGATTTACATCTTTTTTCGACCATATTAACAGCTCTATTTGGGTTATAGAATTTCTGTTCAGAGATGTAATGCTCCAAATGAGCCCAAAATGTCCTCTTTTATTGTCAAAACATGAATGAAATTAATTTTTGGCTCCAGATTTGATACATTGTGATATACTTGACATAACCCCCTTGAGGGGGGGTTGCCAGACCAGCCCCACACCCCGGAACTGAAATTCCTAATATGGCTCTTGAGTGGTTCAGACCAATGCAATTTTATTCTCTGATATAAACTGAGTTTTTTTGTGAAAATTTGACCCAGATACAACAACTTTAAGGGGTGTTTTTGACTGATTTGCCATTTAGTGGTACCCTCGCTACATGCACTCCCCAGACATGCAGTTTGAGCTTGTTGTGTATTTCTTAAAGAGTACACTACTTAATTCTCTCTTAGTGGCTCCCACACTCGCAAAAAATGTGGTTTATAGCCTTACATCTGCCTTACTGGGCAAGATATGAGTATATCTTAATGCACCCCCCAGCAGGCGTATTACAGGCCTGCTGGGGTCCAAATACCACACCAGTAGTCACTGCTATATCAGATGTAATTCTAAAACCTGTGCAGTCAGATTTAGCTGGTTACAGACTATATTCTGGCCAAATTTCAGGATTATAGACCAACATTTGGTACTCATTTGGGCTGATTTACATCTTTTTTCGACCATATTAACAGCTCTATTTGGGTTATAGAATTTCTGTTCAGAGATGTAATGCTCCAAATGAGCCCAAAATGTCCTCTTTTATTGTCAAAACATGAATGAAATTAATTTTTGGCTCCAGATTTGATACATTGTGATATACTTGACATAACCCCCTTGAGGGGGGGTTGCCAGACCAGCCCCACACCCCGGAACTGAAATTCCTAATATGGCTCTTGAGTGGTTCAGACCAATGCAATTTTATTCTCTGATATAAACTGAGTTTTTTTGTGAAAATTTGACCCAGATACAACAACTTTAAGGGGTGTTTTTGACTGATTTGCCATTTAGTGGTACCCTCGCTACATGCACTCCCCAGACATGCAGTTTGAGCTTGTTGTGTATTTCTTAAAGAGTACACTACTTAATTCTCTCTTAGTGGCTCCCACACTCGCAAAAAATGTGGTTTATAGCCTTACATCTGCCTTACTGGGCAAGATATGAGTATATCTTAATGCACCCCCCAGCAGGCGTATTACAGGCCTGCTGGGGTCCAAATACCACACCAGTAGTCACTGCTATATCAGATGTAATTCTAAAACCTGTGCAGTCAGATTTAGCTGGTTACAGACTATATTCTGGCCAAATTTCAGGATTATAGACCAACATTTGGTACTCATTTGGGCTGATTTACATCTTTTTTCGACCATATTAACAGCTCTATTTGGGTTATAGAATTTCTGTTCAGAGATGTAATGCTCCAAATGAGCCCAAAATGTCCTCTTTTATTGTCAAAACATGAATGAAATTAATTTTTGGCTCCAGATTTGATACATTGTGATATACTTGACATAACCCCCTTGAGGGGGGGTTGCCAGACCAGCCCCACACCCCGGAACTGAAATTCCTAATATGGCTCTTGAGTGGTTCAGACCAATGCAATTTTATTCTCTGATATAAACTGAGTTTTTTTGTGAAAATTTGACCCAGATACAACAACTTTAAGGGGTGTTTTTGACTGATTTGCCATTTAGTGGTACCCTCGCTACATGCACTCCCCAGACATGCAGTTTGAGCTTGTTGTGTATTTCTTAAAGAGTACACTACTTAATTCTCTCTTAGTGGCTCCCACACTCGCAAAAAATGTGGTTTATAGCCTTACATCTGCCTTACTGGGCAAGATATGAGTATATCTTAATGCACCCCCCAGCAGGCGTATTACAGGCCTGCTGGGGTCCAAATACCACACCAGTAGTCACTGCTATATCAGATGTAATTCTAAAACCTGTGCAGTCAGATTTAGCTGGTTACAGACTATATTCTGGCCAAATTTCAGGATTATAGACCAACATTTGGTACTCATTTGGGCTGATTTACATCTTTTTTCGACCATATTAACAGCTCTATTTGGGTTATAGAATTTCTGTTCAGAGATGTAATGCTCCAAATGAGCCCAAAATGTCCTCTTTTATTGTCAAAACATGAATGAAATTAATTTTTGGCTCCAGATTTGATACATTGTGATATACTTGACATAACCCCCTTGAGGGGGGGTTGCCAGACCAGCCCCACACCCCGGAACTGAAATTCCTAATATGGCTCTTGAGTGGTTCAGACCAATGCAATTTTATTCTCTGATATAAACTGAGTTTTTTTGTGAAAATTTGACCCAGATACAACAACTTTAAGGGGTGTTTTTGACTGATTTGCCATTTAGTGGTACCCTCGCTACATGCACTCCCCAGACATGCAGTTTGAGCTTGTTGTGTATTTCTTAAAGAGTACACTACTTAATTCTCTCTTAGTGGCTCCCACACTCGCAAAAAATGTGGTTTATAGCCTTACATCTGCCTTACTGGGCAAGATATGAGTATATCTTAATGCACCCCCCAGCAGGCGTATTACAGGCCTGCTGGGGTCCAAATACCACACCAGTAGTCACTGCTATATCAGATGTAATTCTAAAACCTGTGCAGTCAGATTTAGCTGGTTACAGACTATATTCTGGCCAAATTTCAGGATTATAGACCAACATTTGGTACTCATTTGGGCTGATTTACATCTTTTTTCGACCATATTAACAGCTCTATTTGGGTTATAGAATTTCTGTTCAGAGATGTAATGCTCCAAATGAGCCCAAAATGTCCTCTTTTATTGTCAAAACATGAATGAAATTAATTTTTGGCTCCAGATTTGATACATTGTGATATACTTGACATAACCCCCTTGAGGGGGGGTTGCCAGACCAGCCCCACACCCCGGAACTGAAATTCCTAATATGGCTCTTGAGTGGTTCAGACCAATGCAATTTTATTCTCTGATATAAACTGAGTTTTTTTGTGAAAATTTGACCCAGATACAACAACTTTAAGGGGTGTTTTTGACTGATTTGCCATTTAGTGGTACCCTCGCTACATGCACTCCCCAGACATGCAGTTTGAGCTTGTTGTGTATTTCTTAAAGAGTACACTACTTAATTCTCTCTTAGTGGCTCCCACACTCGCAAAAAATGTGGTTTATAGCCTTACATCTGCCTTACTGGGCAAGATATGAGTATATCTTAATGCACCCCCCAGCAGGCGTATTACAGGCCTGCTGGGGTCCAAATACCACACCAGTAGTCACTGCTATATCAGATGTAATTCTAAAACCTGTGCAGTCAGATTTAGCTGGTTACAGACTATATTCTGGCCAAATTTCAGGATTATAGACCAACATTTGGTACTCATTTGGGCTGATTTACATCTTTTTTCGACCATATTAACAGCTCTATTTGGGTTATAGAATTTCTGTTCAGAGATGTAATGCTCCAAATGAGCCCAAAATGTCCTCTTTTATTGTCAAAACATGAATGAAATTAATTTTTGGCTCCAGATTTGATACATTGTGATATACTTGACATAACCCCCTTGAGGGGGGGTTGCCAGACCAGCCCCACACCCCGGAACTGAAATTCCTAATATGGCTCTTGAGTGGTTCAGACCAATGCAATTTTATTCTCTGATATAAACTGAGTTTTTTTGTGAAAATTTGACCCAGATACAACAACTTTAAGGGGTGTTTTTGACTGATTTGCCATTTAGTGGTACCCTCGCTACATGCACTCCCCAGACATGCAGTTTGAGCTTGTTGTGTATTTCTTAAAGAGTACACTACTTAATTCTCTCTTAGTGGCTCCCACACTCGCAAAAAATGTGGTTTATAGCCTTACATCTGCCTTACTGGGCAAGATATGAGTATATCTTAATGCACCCCCCAGCAGGCGTATTACAGGCCTGCTGGGGTCCAAATATACCACACCAGTAGTCACTGCTATATCAGATGTAATTCTAAAAACCTGTGCAGTCAGATTTTAGCTGGTTACAGACTATATTCTGGCCAAATTTCAGGATTATAGACCAACATTTGGTACTCATTTGGGCTGATTTACATCTTTTTCGACCATATTAACAGCTCTATTTGGGTTATAGATTTCTGTTCAGAGATGTAATGCTCCAAATGAGCCCAAAATGTCCTCTTTTATTGTCAAAACATGAATGAAATTAATTTTTGGCTCCAGATTTGATACATTGTGATATACTTGACATAACCCCCTTGAGGGGGGGTTGCCAGACCAGCCCCACACCCCGGAACTGAAATTCCTAATATGGCTCTTGAGTGGTTCAGACCAATGCAATTTTATTCTCTGATATAAACTGAGTTTTTTTGTGAAAATTTGACCCAGATACAACAACTTTAAGGGGTGTTTTTGACTGATTTGCCATTTAGTGGTACCCTCGCTACATGCACTCCCCAGACATGCAGTTTGAGCTTGTTGTGTATTTCTTAAAGAGTACACTACTTAATTCTCTCTTAGTGGCTCCCACACTCGCAAAAAATGTGGTTTATAGCCTTACATCTGCCTTACTGGGCAAGATATGAGTATATCTTAATGCACCCCCCAGCAGGCGTATTACAGGCCTGCTGGGGTCCAAATACCACACCAGTAGTCACTGCTATATCAGATGTAATTCTAAAACCTGTGCAGTCAGATTTAGCTGGTTACAGACTATATTCTGGCCAAATTTCAGGATTATAGACCAACATTTGGTACTCATTTGGGCTGATTTACATCTTTTTTCGACCATATTAACAGCTCTATTTGGGTTATAGAATTTCTGTTCAGAGATGTAATGCTCCAAATGAGCCCAAAATGTCCTCTTTTATTGTCAAAACATGAATGAAATTAATTTTTGGCTCCAGATTTGATACATTGTGATATACTTGACATAACCCCCTTGAGGGGGGGTTGCCAGACCAGCCCCACACCCCGGAACTGAAATTCCTAATATGGCTCTTGAGTGGTTCAGACCAATGCAATTTTATTCTCTGATATAAACTGAGTTTTTTTTGTGAAAATTTGACCCAGATACAACAACTTTAAGGGGTGTTTTTGACTGATTTGCCATTTAGTGGTACCCTCGCTACATGCACTCCCCAGACATGCAGTTTGAGCTTGTTGTGTAATTTCTTAAAGAGTACACTACTTAATTCTCTCTTAGTGGCTCCCACACTCGCAAAAAATGTGGTTTATAGCCTTACATCTGCCTTACTGGGCAAGATATGAGTATATCTTATGCACCCCCCAGCAGGCGTATTACAGGCCTGCTGGGGTCCAAATACCACACCAGTAGTCACTGCTATATCAGATGTAATTCTAAAACCTGTGCAGTCAGATTTAGCTGGTTACAGACTATATTCTGGCCAAATTTCAGGATTATAGACCAACATTTTGGTACTCATTTGGGCTGATTTACATCTTTTTTCGACCATATTAACAGCTCTATTTGGGTTATAGAATTTCTGTTCAGAGATGTAATGCTCCAAATGAGCCCAAAATGTCCTCTTTTATTGTCAAAACATGAATGAAATTAATTTTTGGCTCCAGATTTGATACATTGTGATATACTTGACATAACCCCCTTGAGGGGGGGTTGCCAGACCAGCCCCACACCCCGGAACTGAAATTCCTAATATGGCTCTTGAGTGGTTCAGACCAATGCAATTTTATTCTCTGATATAAACTGAGTTTTTTTGTGAAAATTTGACCCAGATACAACAACTTTAAGGGGTGTTTTTGACTGATTTGCCATTTAGTGGTACCCTCGCTACATGCACTCCCCAGACATGCAGTTTGAGCTTGTTGTGTATTTCTTAAAGAGTACACTACTTAATTCTCTCTTAGTGGCTCCCACACTCGCAAAAAATGTGGTTTATAGCCATACATCTGCCTTACTGGGCAAGATATGAGTATATCTTAATGCACCCCCCAGCAGGCGTATTACAGGCCTGCTGGGGTCCAAATACCACACCAGTAGTCACTGCTATATCAGATGTAATTCTAAAACCTGTGCAGTCAGATTTTGCTGGTTACAGACTATATTCTGGCCAAATTTCAGGATTATAGACCAACATTTGGTACTCATTTGGGCTGATTTACATCTTTTTTCGACCATATTAACAGCTCTATTTGGGTTATAGAATTTCTGTTCAGAGATGTAATGCTCCAAATGAGCCCAAAATGTCCTCTTTTATTGTCAAAACATGAATGAAATTAATTTTTGCTCCAGATTTGATACATTGTGATATACTTGACATAACCCCCTTGAGGGGGGTTGCCAGACCAGCCCCACACCCCGGAACTGAAATTCCTAATATGGCTCTTGAGTGGTTCAGACCAATGCAATTTTATTCTCTGATATAAACTGAGTTTTTTTGTGAAAATTTGACCCAGATACAACAACTTTAAGGGGTGTTTTTGACTGATTTGCCATTTAGTGGTACCCTCGCTACATGCACTCCCCAGACATGCAGTTTGAGCTTGTTGTGTATTTCTTAAAGAGTACACTACTTAATTCTCTCTTAGTGGCTCCCACACTCGCAAAAAATGTGGTTTATAGCCTTACATCTGCCTTACTGGGCAAGATATGAGTATATCTTAATGCACCCCCCAGCAGGCGTATTACAGGCCTGCTGGGGTCCAAATACCACACCAGTAGTCACTGCTATATCAGATGTAATTCTAAACCTGTGCAGTCAGATTTAGCTGGTTACAGACTATATTCTGGCCAAATTTCAGGATTATAGACCAACATTTGGTACTCATTTGGGCTGATTTACATCTTTTTTCGACCATATTAACAGCTCTATTTGGGTTATAGAATTTCTGTTCAGAGATGTAATGCTCCAAATGAGCCCAAAATGTCCTCTTTTATTGTCAAAACATGAATGAAATTATTTTTGGCTCCAGATTTGATACATTGTGATATACTTGACATAACCCCCTTGAGGGGGGGTTGCCAGACCAGCCCCACACCCCGGAACTGAAATTCCTAATATGGCTCTTGAGTGGTTCAGACCAATGCAATTTTATTCTCTGATATAAACTGAGTTTTTTTGTGAAAATTTGACCCAGATACAACAACTTTAAGGGGTGTTTTTGACTGATTTGCCATTTAGTGGTACCCTCGCTACATGCACTCCCCAGACATGCAGTTTGAGCTTGTTGTGTATTTCTTAAAGAGTACACTACTTAATTCTCTCTTAGTGGCTCCCACACTCGCAAAAAATGTGGTTTATAGCCTTACATCTGCCTTACTGGGCAAGATATGAGTATATCTTAATGCACCCCCCAGCAGGCGTATTACAGGCCTGCTGGGGTCCAAATACCCACCAGTAGTCACTGCTATATCAGATGTAATTCTAAAACCTGTGCAGTCAGATTTAGCTGGTTACAGACTATATTCTGGCCAAATTTCAGGATTATAGACCAACATTTGGTACTCATTTGGGCTGATTTACATTCTTTTTTCGACCATATTAACAGCTCTATTTGGGTTATAGAATTTCTGTTCAGAGATGTAATGCTCCAAATGAGCCCAAAATGTCCTCTTTTATTGTCAAAACATGAATGAAATTAATTTTTGCTCCAGATTTGATACATTGTGATATACTTGACATAACCCCTTGAGGGGGGGTTGCCAGACCAGCCCCACACCCGGAACTGAAATTCCTAATATGGCTCTTGAGTGGTTCAGACCAATGCAATTTTATTCTCTGATATAAACTGAGTTTTTTTTGTGAAAATTTGACCCAGATACAACAACTTTAAGGGGTGTTTTTGACTGATTTGCCATTTAGTGGTACCCTCGCTACATGCACTCCCCAGACATGCAGTTTGAGCTTGTTGTGTATTTCTTAAAGAGTACACTACTTAATTCTCTCTTAGTGGCTCCCACACTCGCAAAAAATGTGGTTTATAGCCTTACAACTGCCTTACTGGGCAAGATATGAGTATATCTTAATGCACCCCCCAGCAGGCGTATTACAGGCCTGCTGGGGTCCAAATACCACACCAGTAGTCACTGCTATATCAGATGTAATTCTAAAACCTGTGCAGTCAGATTTAGCTGGTTACAGACTATATTCTGGCCAAATTTCAGGATTTATAGACCAACATTTGGTACTCATTTGGCTGATTTACATCTTTTTTCGACCATATTAACAGCTCTATTTGGGTTATAGAATTTCTGTTCA
Source organism: Sabellastarte sp. h YS-2021 (assembly GCA_964017235.1). NCBI lineage: Eukaryota > Metazoa > Annelida > Polychaeta > Sabellida > Sabellidae > Sabellastarte > Sabellastarte sp. h YS-2021. Next base: position 54,796 of record CAXHLB010000273.1, read on the forward strand.
GAGATGTAATGCTCCAAATGAGCCCAAAATGTCCTCTTTTATTGGTCAAAACATGAATGAAATTAATTTTTGGCTCCAGATTTGATACATTGTGATATACTTGACATAACCCCCTTGAGGGGGGGTTGCCAGACCAGCCCCACACCCCGGAACTGAAATTCCTAATATGGCTCTTGAGTGGTTCAGACCCAATGCAATTTTATTCTCTGATATAAACTGAGTTTTTTTGTTGAAAATTTGACCCAGATACAACAACTTTAAGGGGTGTTTTTGACTGATTTGCCATTTAGTGGTACCCTCGCTACATGCACTCCCCAGACATGCAGTTTGAGCTTGTTGTGTATTTCTTAAAGAGTACACTACTTAATTCTCTCTTAGTGGCTCCCACACTCGCAAAAAATGTGGTTTATAGCCTTACATCTGCCTTACTGGGCAAGATATGAGTATATCTTAATGCACCCCCCAGCAGGCGTATTACAGGCCTGCTGGGGTCCAAATACCACACCAGTAGTCACTGCTAATCAGATGTAATTCTAAACCTGTGCAGTCAGATTTAGCTGGTTTACAGACTATATTCTGGCCAAATTTCAGGATTATAGACCAACATTTGGTACTCATTTGGGCTGATTTACATCTTTTTTCGACCATATTAACAGCTCTATTTGGGTTATAGAATTTCTGTTCAGAGATGTAATGCTCCAAATGAGCCCAAAATGTCCTCTTTTATTGTCAAAACATGAATGAAATTAATTTTTGGCTCCAGATTTGATACATTGTGATATACTTGACATAACCCCCTTGAGGGGGGTGCCAGACCAGCCCCACACCCCGGAACTGAAATTCCTAATATGGCTCTTGAGTGGTTCAGACCAATGCAATTTTATTCTCTGATATAAACTGAGTTTTTTTGTGAAAATTTGACCCAGATACAACAACTTTAAGGGGTGTTTTTGACTGATTTGCCATTTAGTGGTACCCTCGCTACATGCACTCCCCAGACATGCAGTTTGAGCTTGTTGTGTATTTCTTAAAGAGTACACTACTTAATTCTCTCTTAGTGGCTCCCACACTCGCAAAAAATGTGGTTTATAGCCTTACATCTGCCTTACTGGGCAAGATATGAGTATATCTAATGCACCCCCCAGCAGGCGTATTACAGGCCTGCTGGGGTCCAAAATACCACACCAGTAGTCACTGCTATATCAGATGTAATTCTAAAACCTGTGCAGTCAGATTTAGCTGGTTACAGACTATATTCTGGCCAAATTTCAGGATTATAGACCAACATTTGGTACTCATTTGGGCTGATTTACATCTTTTTCGACCATATTAACAGCTCTATTTGGGTTATAGAATTTCTGTTCAGAGATGTAATGCTCCAAATGAGCCCAAAATGTCCTCTTTTATTGTCAAAACATGAATGAAATTAATTTTTGGCTCCAGATTTGATACATTGTGATATACTTGACATAACCCCTTGAGGGGGGGTTGCCAGACCAGCCCCACACCCCGGAACTGAAATTCCTAATATGGCTCTTGATTGGTTCAGAACCAATGCAATTTTATTCTCTGATATAAACTGAGTTTTTTTGTGAAAATTTGACCCAGATACAACAACTTTAAGGGGTGTTTTTGACTGATTTGCCATTTAGTGGTACCCTCGCTACATGCACTCCCCAGACATGCAGTTTGAGCTTGTTGTGTATTTCTTAAAGAGTACACTACTTAATTCTCTCTTAGTGGCTCCCACACTCGCAAAAAATGTGGTTTATAGCCTTACATCTGCCTTACTGGGCAAGATATGAGTATATCTTAATGCACCCCCCAGCAGGCGTATTACAGGCCTGCTGGGGTCCAAATACCACACCAGTAGTCACTGCTATATCAGATGTAATTCTAAAACCTGTGCAGTCAGATTTAGCTGGTTACAGACTATATTCTGGCCAAATTTCAGGATTATAGACCAACATTTGGTACTCATTTGGGCTGATTTACATCTTTTTTCGACCATATTAACAGCTCTATTTGGGTTATAGAATTTCTGTTCAGAGATGTAATGCTCCAAATGAGCCCAAAATGTCCTCTTTTATTGTCAAAACATGAATGAAATTAATTTTTGGCTCCAGATTTGATACATTGTGATATACTTGACATAACCCCCTTGAGGGGGGGTTGCCAGACCAGCCCCACACCCCGGAACTGAAATTCCTAATATGGCTCTTGAGTGGTTCAGACCAATGCAATTTTATTCTCTGATATAAACTGAGTTTTTTTGTGAAAATTTGACCCAGATACAACAACTTTAAGGGGTGTTTTTGACTGATTTGCCATTTAGTGGTACCCTCGCTACATGCACTCCCCAGACATGCAGTTTGAGCTTGTTGTGTATTTCTTAAAGAGTACACTACTTAATTCTCTCTTAGTGGCTCCCACACTCGCAAAAATGTGGTTTATAGCCTTACATCTGCCTTACTGGGCAAGATATGAGTATATCTTAATGCACCCCCCAGCAGGCGTATTACAGGCCTGCTGGGGTCCAAATACCACACCAGTAGTCACTGCTATATCAGATGTAATTCTAAAACCTGTGCAGTCAGATTTAGCTGGTTACAGACTATATTCTGGCCAAATTTCAGGATTATAGACCAACATTTGGTACTCATTTGGGCTGATTTACATCTTTTTTCGACCATATTAACAGCTCTATTTGGGTTATAGAATTTCTGTTCAGAGATGTAATGCTCCAAATGAGCCCAAAATGTCCTCTTTTATTGTCAAAACATGAATGAAATTAATTTTTGGCTCCAGATTTGATACATTGTGATATACTTGACATAACCCCCTTGAGGGGGGGTTGCCAGACCAGCCCCACACCCCGGAACTGAAATTCCTAATATGGCTCTTGAGTGGTTCAGACCAATGCAATTTTATTCTCTGATATAAACTGAGTTTTTTTGTGAAAATTTGACCCAGATACAACAACTTTAAGGGGTGTTTTTGACTGATTTGCCATTTAGTGGTACCCTCGCTACATGCACTCCCCAGACATGCAGTTTGAGCTTGTTGTGTATTTCTTAAAGAGTACACTACTTAATTCTCTCTTAGTGGCTCCCACACTCGCAAAAAATGTGGTTTATAGCCTTACATCTGCCTTACTGGGCAAGATATGAGTATATCTTAATGCACCCCCCAGCAGGCGTATTACAGGCCTGCTGGGGTCCAAATACCACACCAGTAGTCACTGCTATATCAGATGTAATTCTAAAACCTGTGCAGTCAGATTTAGCTGGTTACAGACTATATTCTGGCCAAATTTCAGGATTATAGACCAACATTTGGTACTCATTTGGGCTGATTTACATCTTTTTTCGACCATATTAACAGCTCTATTTGGGTTATAGAATTTCTGTTCAGAGATGTAATGCTCCAAATGAGCCCAAAATGTCCTCTTTTATTGTCAAAACATGAATGAAATTAATTTTTGGCTCCAGATTTGATACATTGTGATATACTTGACATAACCCCCTTGAGGGGGGGTTGCCAGACCAGCCCCACACCCCGGAACTGAAATTCCTAATATGGCTCTTGAGTGGTTCAGACCAATGCAATTTTATTCTCTGATATAAACTGAGTTTTTTTGTGAAAATTTGACCCAGATACAACAACTTTAAGGGGTGTTTTTGACTGATTTGCCATTTAGTGGTACCCTCGCTACATGCACTCCCCAGACATGCAGTTTGAGCTTGTTGTGTATTTCTTAAAGAGTACACTACTTAATTCTCTCTTAGTGGCTCCCACACTCGCAAAAAATGTGGTTTATAGCCTTACATCTGCCTTACTGGGCAAGATATGAGTATATCTTAATGCACCCCCCAGCAGGCGTATTACAGGCCTGCTGGGGTCCAAATACCACACCAGTAGTCACTGCTATATCAGATGTAATTCTAAAACCTGTGCAGTCAGATTTAGCTGGTTACAGACTATATTCTGGCCAAATTTCAGGATTATAGACCAACATTTGGTACTCATTTGGGCTGATTTACATCTTTTTTCGACCATATTAACAGCTCTATTTGGGTTATAGAATTTCTGTTCAGAGATGTAATGCTCCAAATGAGCCCAAAATGTCCTCTTTTATTGTCAAAACATGAATGAAATTAATTTTTGGCTCCAGATTTGATACATTGTGATATACTTGACATAACCCCCTTGAGGGGGGGTTGCCAGACCAGCCCCACACCCCGGAACTGAAATTCCTAATATGGCTCTTGAGTGGTTCAGACCAATGCAATTTTATTCTCTGATATAAACTGAGTTTTTTTGTGAAAATTTGACCCAGATACAACAACTTTAAGGGGTGTTTTTGACTGATTTGCCATTTAGTGGTACCCTCGCTACATGCACTCCCCAGACATGCAGTTTGAGCTTGTTGTGTATTTCTTAAAGAGTACACTACTTAATTCTCTCTTAGTGGCTCCCACACTCGCAAAAAATGTGGTTTATAGCCTTACATCTGCCTTACTGGGCAAGATATGAGTATATCTTAATGCACCCCCCAGCAGGCGTATTACAGGCCTGCTGGGGTCCAAATACCACACCAGTAGTCACTGCTATATCAGATGTAATTCTAAAACCTGTGCAGTCAGATTTAGCTGGTTACAGACTATATTCTGGCCAAATTTCAGGATTATAGACCAACATTTGGTACTCATTTGGGCTGATTTACATCTTTTTTCGACCATATTAACAGCTCTATTTGGGTTATAGAATTTCTGTTCAGAGATGTAATGCTCCAAATGAGCCCAAAATGTCCTCTTTTATTGTCAAAACATGAATGAAATTAATTTTTGGCTCCAGATTTGATACATTGTGATATACTTGACATAACCCCCTTGAGGGGGGGTTGCCAGACCAGCCCCACACCCCGGAACTGAAATTCCTAATATGGCTCTTGAGTGGTTCAGACCAATGCAATTTTATTCTCTGATATAAACTGAGTTTTTTTGTGAAAATTTGACCCAGATACAACAACTTTAAGGGGTGTTTTTGACTGATTTGCCATTTAGTGGTACCCTCGCTACATGCACTCCCCAGACATGCAGTTTGAGCTTGTTGTGTATTTCTTAAAGAGTACACTACTTAATTCTCTCTTAGTGGCTCCCACACTCGCAAAAAATGTGGTTTATAGCCTTACATCTGCCTTACTGGGCAAGATATGAGTATATCTTAATGCACCCCCCAGCAGGCGTATTACAGGCCTGCTGGGGTCCAAATACCACACCAGTAGTCACTGCTATATCAGATGTAATTCTAAAACCTGTGCAGTCAGATTTAGCTGGTTACAGACTATATTCTGGCCAAATTTCAGGATTATAGACCAACATTTGGTACTCATTTGGGCTGATTTACATCTTTTTTCGACCATATTAACAGCTCTATTTGGGTTATAGAATTTCTGTTCAGAGATGTAATGCTCCAAATGAGCCCAAAATGTCCTCTTTTATTGTCAAAACATGAATGAAATTAATTTTTGGCTCCAGATTTGATACATTGTGATATACTTGACATAACCCCCTTGAGGGGGGGTTGCCAGACCAGCCCCACACCCCGGAACTGAAATTCCTAATATGGCTCTTGAGTGGTTCAGACCAATGCAATTTTATTCTCTGATATAAACTGAGTTTTTTTTGTGAAAATTTGACCCAGATACAACAACTTTAAGGGGTGTTTTTGACTGATTTGCCATTTAGTGGTACCCTCGCTACATGCACTCCCCAGACATGCAGTTTGAGCTTGTTGTGTATTTCTTAAAGAGTACACTACTTAATTCTCTCTTAGTGGCTCCCACACTCGCAAAAAATGTGGTTTATAGCCTTACATCTGCCTTACTGGGCAAGATATGAGTATATCTTAATGCACCCCCCAGCAGGCGTATTACAGGCCTGCTGGGGTCCAAATACCACACCAGTAGTCACTGCTATATCAGATGTAATTCTAAAACCTGTGCAGTCAGATTTAGCTGGTTACAGACTATATTCTGGCCAAATTTCAGGATTATAGACCAACATTTGGTACTCATTTGGGCTGATTTACATCTTTTTTCGACCATATTAACAGCTCTATTTGGGTTATAGAATTTCTGTTCAGAGATGTAATGCTCCAAATGAGCCCAAAATGTCCTCTTTTATTGTCAAAACATGAATGAAATTAATTTTTGGCTCCAGATTTGATACATTGTGATATACTTGACATAACCCCCTTGAGGGGGGGTTGCCAGACCAGCCCCACACCCCGGAACTGAAATTCCTAATATGGCTCTTGAGTGGTTCAGACCAATGCAATTTTATTCTCTGATATAAACTGAGTTTTTTTGTGAAAATTTGACCCAGATACAACAACTTTAAGGGGTGTTTTTGACTGATTTGCCATTTAGTGGTACCCTCGCTACATGCACTCCCCAGACATGCAGTTTGAGCTTGTTGTGTATTTCTTAAAGAGTACACTACTTAATTCTCTCTTAGTGGCTCCCACACTCGCAAAAAATGTGGTTTATAGCCTTACATCTGCCTTACTGGGCAAGATATGAGTATATCTTAATGCACCCCCCAGCAGGCGTATTACAGGCCTGCTGGGGTCCAAATACCACACCAGTAGTCACTGCTATATCAGATGTAATTCTAAAACCTGTGCAGTCAGATTTAGCTGGTTACAGACTATATTCTGGCCAAATTTCAGGATTATAGACCAACATTTGGTACTCATTTGGGCTGATTTACATCTTTTTTCGACCATATTAACAGCTCTATTTGGGTTATAGAATTTCTGTTCAGAGATGTAATGCTCCAAATGAGCCCAAAATGTCCTCTTTTATTGTCAAAACATGAATGAAATTAATTTTTGGCTCCAGATTTGATACATTGTGATATACTTGACATAACCCCCTTGAGGGGGGGTTGCCAGACCAGCCCCACACCCCGGAACTGAAATTCCTAATATGGCTCTTGAGTGGTTCAGACCAATGCAATTTTATTCTCTGATATAAACTGAGTTTTTTTGTGAAAATTTGACCCAGATACAACAACTTTAAGGGGTGTTTTTGACTGATTTGCCATTTAGTGGTACCCTCGCTACATGCACTCCCCAGACATGCAGTTTGAGCTTGTTGTGTATTTCTTAAAGAGTACACTACTTAATTCTCTCTTAGTGGCTCCCACACTCGCAAAAAATGTGGTTTATAGCCTTACATCTGCCTTACTGGGCAAGATATGAGTATATCTTAATGCACCCCCCAGCAGGCGTATTACAGGCCTGCTGGGGTCCAAATACCACACCAGTAGTCACTGCTATATCAGATGTAATTCTAAAACCTGTGCAGTCAGATTTAGCTGGTTACAGACTATATTCTGGCCAAATTTCAGGATTATAGACCAACATTTGGTACTCATTTGGGCTGATTTACATCTTTTTTCGACCATATTAACAGCTCTATTTGGGTTATAGAATTTCTGTTCAGAGATGTAATGCTCCAAATGAGCCCAAAATGTCCTCTTTTATTGTCAAAACATGAATGAAATTAATTTTTGGCTCCAGATTTGATACATTGTGATATACTTGACATAACCCCCTTGAGGGGGGGTTGCCAGACCAGCCCCACACCCCGGAACTGAAATTCCTAATATGGCTCTTGAGTGGTTCAGACCAATGCAATTTTATTCTCTGATATAAACTGAGTTTTTTTGTGAAAATTTGACCCAGATACAACAACTTTAAGGGGTGTTTTTGACTGATTTGCCATTTAGTGGTACCCTCGCTACATGCACTCCCCAGACATGCAGTTTGAGCTTGTTGTGTATTTCTTAAAGAGTACACTACTTAATTCTCTCTTAGTGGCTCCCACACTCGCAAAAAATGTGGTTTATAGCCTTACATCTGCCTTACTGGGCAAGATATGAGTATATCTTAATGCACCCCCCAGCAGGCGTATTACAGGCCTGCTGGGGTCCAAATACCACACCAGTAGTCACTGCTATATCAGATGTAATTCTAAAACCTGTGCAGTCAGATTTAGCTGGTTACAGACTATATTCTGGCCAAATTTCAGGATTATAGACCAACATTTGGTACTCATTTGGGCTGATTTACATCTTTTTTCGACCATATTAACAGCTCTATTTGGGTTATAGAATTTCTGTTCAGAGATGTAATGCTCCAAATGAGCCCAAAATGTCCTCTTTTATTGTCAAAACATGAATGAAATTAATTTTTGGCTCCAGATTTGATACATTGTGATATACTTGACATAACCCCCTTGAGGGGGGGTTGCCAGACCAGCCCCACACCCCGGAACTGAAATTCCTAATATGGCTCTTGAGTGGTTCAGACCAATGCAATTTTATTCTCTGATATAAACTGAGTTTTTTTTGTGAAAATTTGACCCAGATACAACAACTTTAAGGGGTGTTTTTGACTGATTTGCCATTTAGTGGTACCCTCGCTACATGCACTCCCCAGACATGCAGTTTGAGCTTGTTGTGTATTTCTTAAAGAGTACACTACTTAATTCTCTCTTAGTGGCTCCCACACTCGCAAAAAATGTGGTTTATAGCCTTACATCTGCCTTACTGGGCAAGATATGAGTATATCTTAATGCACCCCCCAGCAGGCGTATTACAGGCCTGCTGGGGTCCAAATACCACACCAGTAGTCACTGCTATATCAGATGTAATTCTAAAACCTGTGCAGTCAGATTTAGCTGGTTACAGACTATATTCTGGCCAAATTTCAGGATTATAGACCAACATTTGGTACTCATTTGGGCTGATTTACATCTTTTTTCGACCATATTAACAGCTCTATTTGGGTTATAGAATTTCTGTTCAGAGATGTAATGCTCCAAATGAGCCCAAAATGTCCTCTTTTATTGTCAAAACATGAATGAAATTAATTTTTGGCTCCAGATTTGATACATTGTGATATACTTGACATAACCCCCTTGAGGGGGGGTTGCCAGACCAGCCCCACACCCCGGAACTGAAATTCCTAATATGGCTCTTGAGTGGTTCAGACCAATGCAATTTTATTCTCTGATATAAACTGAGTTTTTTTGTGAAAATTTGACCCAGATACAACAACTTTAAGGGGTGTTTTTGACTGATTTGCCATTTAGTGGTACCCTCGCTACATGCACTCCCCAGACATGCAGTTTGAGCTTGTTGTGTATTTCTTAAAGAGTACACTACTTAATTCTCTCTTAGTGGCTCCCACACTCGCAAAAAATGTGGTTTATAGCCTTACATCTGCCTTACTGGGCAAGATATGAGTATATCTTAATGCACCCCCCAGCAGGCGTATTACAGGCCTGCTGGGGTCCAAATACCACACCAGTAGTCACTGCTATATCAGATGTAATTCTAAAACCTGTGCAGTCAGATTTAGCTGGTTACAGACTATATTCTGGCCAAATTTCAGGATTATAGACCAACATTTGGTACTCATTTGGGCTGATTTACATCTTTTTTCGACCATATTAACAGCTCTATTTGGGTTATAGAATTTCTGTTCAGAGATGTAATGCTCCAAATGAGCCCAAAATGTCCTCTTTTATTGTCAAAACATGAATGAAATTAATTTTTGGCTCCAGATTTGATACATTGTGATATACTTGACATAACCCCCTTGAGGGGGGGTTGCCAGACCAGCCCCACACCCCGGAACTGAAATTCCTAATATGGCTCTTGAGTGGTTCAGACCAATGCAATTTTATTCTCTGATATAAACTGAGTTTTTTTGTGAAAATTTGACCCAGATACAACAACTTTAAGGGGTGTTTTTGACTGATTTGCCATTTAGTGGTACCCTCGCTACATGCACTCCCCAGACATGCAGTTTGAGCTTGTTGTGTATTTCTTAAAGAGTACACTACTTAATTCTCTCTTAGTGGCTCCCACACTCGCAAAAAATGTGGTTTATAGCCTTACATCTGCCTTACTGGGCAAGATATGAGTATATCTTAATGCACCCCCCAGCAGGCGTATTACAGGCCTGCTGGGGTCCAAATACCACACCAGTAGTCACTGCTATATCAGATGTAATTCTAAAACCTGTGCAGTCAGATTTAGCTGGTTACAGACTATATTCTGGCCAAATTTCAGGATTATAGACCAACATTTGGTACTCATTTGGGCTGATTTACATCTTTTTTCGACCATATTAACAGCTCTATTTGGGTTATAGAATTTCTGTTCAGAGATGTAATGCTCCAAATGAGCCCAAAATGTCCTCTTTTATTGTCAAAACATGAATGAAATTAATTTTTGGCTCCAGATTTGATACATTGTGATATACTTGACATAACCCCCTTGAGGGGGGGTTGCCAGACCAGCCCCACACCCCGGAACTGAAATTCCTAATATGGCTCTTGAGTGGTTCAGACCAATGCAATTTTATTCTCTGATATAAACTGAGTTTTTTTGTGAAAATTTGACCCAGATACAACAACTTTAAGGGGTGTTTTTGACTGATTTGCCATTTAGTGGTACCCTCGCTACATGCACTCCCCAGACATGCAGTTTGAGCTTGTTGTGTATTTCTTAAAGAGTACACTACTTAATTCTCTCTTAGTGGCTCCCACACTCGCAAAAAATGTGGTTTATAGCCTTACATCTGCCTTACTGGGCAAGATATGAGTATATCTTAATGCACCCCCCAGCAGGCGTATTACAGGCCTGCTGGGGTCCAAATACCACACCAGTAGTCACTGCTATATCAGATGTAATTCTAAAACCTGTGCAGTCAGATTTAGCTGGTTACAGACTATATTCTGGCCAAATTTCAGGATTATAGACCAACATTTGGTACTCATTTGGGCTGATTTACATCTTTTTTCGACCATATTAACAGCTCTATTTGGGTTATAGAATTTCTGTTCAGAGATGTAATGCTCCAAATGAGCCCAAAATGTCCTCTTTTATTGTCAAAACATGAATGAAATTAATTTTTGGCTCCAGATTTGATACATTGTGATATACTTGACATAACCCCCTTGAGGGGGGGTTGCCAGACCAGCCCCACACCCCGGAACTGAAATTCCTAATATGGCTCTTGAGTGGTTCAGACCAATGCAATTTTATTCTCTGATATAAACTGAGTTTTTTTGTGAAAATTTGACCCAGATACAACAACTTTAAGGGGTGTTTTTGACTGATTTGCCATTTAGTGGTACCCTCGCTACATGCACTCCCCAGACATGCAGTTTGAGCTTGTTGTGTATTTCTTAAAGAGTACACTACTTAATTCTCTCTTAGTGGCTCCCACACTCGCAAAAAATGTGGTTTATAGCCTTACATCTGCCTTACTGGGCAAGATATGAGTATATCTTAATGCACCCCCCAGCAGGCGTATTACAGGCCTGCTGGGGTCCAAATACCACACCAGTAGTCACTGCTATATCAGATGTAATTCTAAAACCTGTGCAGTCAGATTTAGCTGGTTACAGACTATATTCTGGCCAAATTTCAGGATTATAGACCAACATTTGGTACTCATTTGGGCTGATTTACATCTTTTTTCGACCATATTAACAGCTCTATTTGGGTTATAGAATTTCTGTTCAGAGATGTAATGCTCCAAATGAGCCCAAAATGTCCTCTTTTATTGTCAAAACATGAATGAAATTAATTTTTGGCTCCAGATTTGATACATTGTGATATACTTGACATAACCCCCTTGAGGGGGGGTTGCCAGACCAGCCCCACACCCCGGAACTGAAATTCCTAATATGGCTCTTGAGTGGTTCAGACCAATGCAATTTTATTCTCTGATATAAACTGAGTTTTTTTGTGAAAATTTGACCCAGATACAACAACTTTAAGGGGTGTTTTTGACTGATTTGCCATTTAGTGGTACCCTCGCTACATGCACTCCCCAGACATGCAGTTTGAGCTTGTTGTGTATTTCTTAAAGAGTACACTACTTAATTCTCTCTTAGTGGCTCCCACACTCGCAAAAAATGTGGTTTATAGCCTTACATCTGCCTTACTGGGCAAGATATGAGTATATCTTAATGCACCCCCCAGCAGGCGTATTACAGGCCTGCTGGGGTCCAAATACCACACCAGTAGTCACTGCTATATCAGATGTAATTCTAAAACCTGTGCAGTCAGATTTAGCTGGTTACAGACTATATTCTGGCCAAATTTCAGGATTATAGACCAACATTTGGTACTCATTTGGGCTGATTTACATCTTTTTTCGACCATATTAACAGCTCTATTTGGGTTATAGAATTTCTGTTCAGAGATGTAATGCTCCAAATGAGCCCAAAATGTCCTCTTTTATTGTCAAAACATGAATGAAATTAATTTTTGGCTCCAGATTTGATACATTGTGATATACTTGACATAACCCCCTTGAGGGGGGGTTGCCAGACCAGCCCCACACCCCGGAACTGAAATTCCTAATATGGCTCTTGAGTGGTTCAGACCAATGCAATTTTATTCTCTGATATAAACTGAGTTTTTTTGTGAAAATTTGACCCAGATACAACAACTTTAAGGGGTGTTTTTGACTGATTTGCCATTTAGTGGTACCCTCGCTACATGCACTCCCCAGACATGCAGTTTGAGCTTGTTGTGTATTTCTTAAAGAGTACACTACTTAATTCTCTCTTAGTGGCTCCCACACTCGCAAAAAATGTGGTTTATAGCCTTACATCTGCCTTACTGGGCAAGATATGAGTATATCTTAATGCACCCCCCAGCAGGCGTATTACAGGCCTGCTGGGGTCCAAATACCACACCAGTAGTCACTGCTATATCAGATGTAATTCTAAAACCTGTGCAGTCAGATTTAGCTGGTTACAGACTATATTCTGGCCAAATTTCAGGATTATAGACCAACATTTGGTACTCATTTGGGCTGATTTACATCTTTTTTCGACCATATTAACAGCTCTATTTGGGTTATAGAATTTCTGTTCAGAGATGTAATGCTCCAAATGAGCCCAAAATGTCCTCTTTTATTGTCAAAACATGAATGAAATTAATTTTTGGCTCCAGATTTGATACATTGTGATATACTTGACATAACCCCCTTGAGGGGGGGTTGCCAGACCAGCCCCACACCCCGGAACTGAAATTCCTAATATGGCTCTTGAGTGGTTCAGACCAATGCAATTTTATTCTCTGATATAAACTGAGTTTTTTTGTGAAAATTTGACCCAGATACAACAACTTTAAGGGGTGTTTTTGACTGATTTGCCATTTAGTGGTACCCTCGCTACATGCACTCCCCAGACATGCAGTTTGAGCTTGTTGTGTATTTCTTAAAGAGTACACTACTTAATTCTCTCTTAGTGGCTCCCACACTCGCAAAAAATGTGGTTTATAGCCTTACATCTGCCTTACTGGGCAAGATATGAGTATATCTTAATGCACCCCCCAGCAGGCGTATTACAGGCCTGCTGGGGTCCAAATACCACACCAGTAGTCACTGCTATATCAGATGTAATTCTAAAACCTGTGCAGTCAGATTTAGCTGGTTACAGACTATATTCTGGCCAAATTTCAGGATTATAGACCAACATTTGGTACTCATTTGGGCTGATTTACATCTTTTTTCGACCATATTAACAGCTCTATTTGGGTTATAGAATTTCTGTTCAGAGATGTAATGCTCCAAATGAGCCCAAAATGTCCTCTTTTATTGTCAAAACATGAATGAAATTAATTTTTGGCTCCAGATTTGATACATTGTGATATACTTGACATAACCCCCTTGAGGGGGGGTTGCCAGACCAGCCCCACACCCCGGAACTGAAATTCCTAATATGGCTCTTGAGTGGTTCAGACCAATGCAATTTTATTCTCTGATATAAACTGAGTTTTTTTGTGAAAATTTGACCCAGATACAACAACTTTAAGGGGTGTTTTTGACTGATTTGCCATTTAGTGGTACCCTCGCTACATGCACTCCCCAGACATGCAGTTTGAGCTTGTTGTGTATTTCTTAAAGAGTACACTACTTAATTCTCTCTTAGTGGCTCCCACACTCGCAAAAAATGTGGTTTATAGCCTTACATCTGCCTTACTGGGCAAGATATGAGTATATCTTAATGCACCCCCCAGCAGGCGTATTACAGGCCTGCTGGGGTCCAAATACCACACCAGTAGTCACTGCTATATCAGATGTAATTCTAAAACCTGTGCAGTCAGATTTAGCTGGTTACAGACTATATTCTGGCCAAATTTCAGGATTATAGACCAACATTTGGTACTCATTTGGGCTGATTTACATCTTTTTTCGACCATATTAACAGCTCTATTTGGGTTATAGAATTTCTGTTCAGAGATGTAATGCTCCAAATGAGCCCAAAATGTCCTCTTTTATTGTCAAAACATGAATGAAATTAATTTTTGGCTCCAGATTTGATACATTGTGATATACTTGACATAACCCCCTTGAGGGGGGGTTGCCAGACCAGCCCCACACCCCGGAACTGAAATTCCTAATATGGCTCTTGAGTGGTTCAGACCAATGCAATTTTATTCTCTGATATAAACTGAGTTTTTTTGTGAAAATTTGACCCAGATACAACAACTTTAAGGGGTGTTTTTGACTGATTTGCCATTTAGTGGTACCCTCGCTACATGCACTCCCCAGACATGCAGTTTGAGCTTGTTGTGTATTTCTTAAAGAGTACACTACTTAATTCTCTCTTAGTGGCTCCCACACTCGCAAAAAATGTGGTTTATAGCCTTACATCTGCCTTACTGGGCAAGATATGAGTATATCTTAATGCACCCCCCAGCAGGCGTATTACAGGCCTGCTGGGGTCCAAATACCACACCAGTAGTCACTGCTATATCAGATGTAATTCTAAAACCTGTGCAGTCAGATTTAGCTGGTTACAGACTATATTCTGGCCAAATTTCAGGATTATAGACCAACATTTGGTACTCATTTGGGCTGATTTACATCTTTTTTCGACCATATTAACAGCTCTATTTGGGTTATAGAATTTCTGTTCAGAGATGTAATGCTCCAAATGAGCCCAAAATGTCCTCTTTTATTGTCAAAACATGAATGAAATTAATTTTTGGCTCCAGATTTGATACATTGTGATATACTTGACATAACCCCCTTGAGGGGGGGTTGCCAGACCAGCCCCACACCCCGGAACTGAAATTCCTAATATGGCTCTTGAGTGGTTCAGACCAATGCAATTTTATTCTCTGATATAAACTGAGTTTTTTTGTGAAAATTTGACCCAGATACAACAACTTTAAGGGGTGTTTTTGACTGATTTGCCATTTAGTGGTACCCTCGCTACATGCACTCCCCAGACATGCAGTTTGAGCTTGTTGTGTATTTCTTAAAGAGTACACTACTTAATTCTCTCTTAGTGGCTCCCACACTCGCAAAAAATGTGGTTTATAGCCTTACATCTGCCTTACTGGGCAAGATATGAGTATATCTTAATGCACCCCCC
This sequence comes from Sabellastarte sp. h YS-2021, assembly GCA_964017235.1. Taxonomy (NCBI): domain Eukaryota; kingdom Metazoa; phylum Annelida; class Polychaeta; order Sabellida; family Sabellidae; genus Sabellastarte; species Sabellastarte sp. h YS-2021. Next base: position 70,283 of record CAXHLB010000273.1, read on the forward strand.
AGCAGGCGTATTACAGGCCTGCTGGGGTCCAAATACCACACCAGTAGTCACTGCTATATCAGATGTAATTCTAAAACCTGTGCAGTCAGATTTAGCTGGTTACAGACTATATTCTGGCCAAATTTCAGGATTATAGACCAACATTTGGTACTCATTTGGGCTGATTTACATCTTTTTTCGACCATATTAACAGCTCTATTTGGGTTATAGAATTTCTGTTCAGAGATGTAATGCTCCAAATGAGCCCAAAATGTCCTCTTTTATTGTCAAAACATGAATGAAATTAATTTTTGGCTCCAGATTTGATACATTGTGATATACTTGACATAACCCCCTTGAGGGGGGGTTGCCAGACCAGCCCCACACCCCGGAACTGAAATTCCTAATATGGCTCTTGAGTGGTTCAGACCAATGCAATTTTATTCTCTGATATAAACTGAGTTTTTTTGTGAAAATTTGACCCAGATACAACAACTTTAAGGGGTGTTTTTGACTGATTTGCCATTTAGTGGTACCCTCGCTACATGCACTCCCCAGACATGCAGTTTGAGCTTGTTGTGTATTTCTTAAAGAGTACACTACTTAATTCTCTCTTAGTGGCTCCCACACTCGCAAAAAATGTGGTTTATAGCCTTACATCTGCCTTACTGGGCAAGATATGAGTATATCTTAATGCACCCCCCAGCAGGCGTATTACAGGCCTGCTGGGGTCCAAATACCACACCAGTAGTCACTGCTATATCAGATGTAATTCTAAAACCTGTGCAGTCAGATTTAGCTGGTTACAGACTATATTCTGGCCAAATTTCAGGATTATAGACCAACATTTGGTACTCATTTGGGCTGATTTACATCTTTTTTCGACCATATTAACAGCTCTATTTGGGTTATAGAATTTCTGTTCAGAGATGTAATGCTCCAAATGAGCCCAAAATGTCCTCTTTTATTGTCAAAACATGAATGAAATTAATTTTTGGCTCCAGATTTGATACATTGTGATATACTTGACATAACCCCCTTGAGGGGGGGTTGCCAGACCAGCCCCACACCCCGGAACTGAAATTCCTAATATGGCTCTTGAGTGGTTCAGACCAATGCAATTTTATTCTCTGATATAAACTGAGTTTTTTTGTGAAAATTTGACCCAGATACAACAACTTTAAGGGGTGTTTTTGACTGATTTGCCATTTAGTGGTACCCTCGCTACATGCACTCCCCAGACATGCAGTTTGAGCTTGTTGTGTATTTCTTAAAGAGTACACTACTTAATTCTCTCTTAGTGGCTCCCACACTCGCAAAAAATGTGGTTTATAGCCTTACATCTGCCTTACTGGGCAAGATATGAGTATATCTTAATGCACCCCCCAGCAGGCGTATTACAGGCCTGCTGGGGTCCAAATACCACACCAGTAGTCACTGCTATATCAGATGTAATTCTAAAACCTGTGCAGTCAGATTTAGCTGGTTACAGACTATATTCTGGCCAAATTTCAGGATTATAGACCAACATTTGGTACTCATTTGGGCTGATTTACATCTTTTTTCGACCATATTAACAGCTCTATTTGGGTTATAGAATTTCTGTTCAGAGATGTAATGCTCCAAATGAGCCCAAAATGTCCTCTTTTATTGTCAAAACATGAATGAAATTAATTTTTGGCTCCAGATTTGATACATTGTGATATACTTGACATAACCCCCTTGAGGGGGGGTTGCCAGACCAGCCCCCACCCCGGAACTGAAATTCCTAATATGGCTCTTGAGTGGTTCAGACCAATGCAATTTTATTCTCTGATATAAACTGAGTTTTTTTGTGAAAATTTGACCCAGATACAACAACTTTAAGGGGTGTTTTTGACTGATTTGCCATTTAGTGGTACCCTCGCTACATGCACTCCCCAGACATGCAGTTTGAGCTTGTTGTGTATTTCTTAAAGAGTACACTACTTAATTCTCTCTTAGTGGCTCCCACACTCGCAAAAAATGTGGTTTATAGCCTTACATCTGCCTTACTGGGCAAGATATGAGTATATCTTAATGCACCCCCCAGCAGGCGTATTACAGGCCTGCTGGGGTCCAAATACCACACCAGTAGTCACTGCTATATCAGATGTAATTCTAAAACCTGTGCAGTCAGATTTAGCTGGTTACAGACTATATTCTGGCCAAATTTCAGGATTATAGACCAACATTTGGTACTCATTTGGGCTGATTTACATCTTTTTTCGACCATATTAACAGCTCTATTTGGGTTATAGAATTTCTGTTCAGAGATGTAATGCTCCAAATGAGCCCAAAATGTCCTCTTTTATTGTCAAAACATGAATGAAATTAATTTTTGGCTCCAGATTTGATACATTGTGATATACTTGACATAACCCCCTTGAGGGGGGGTTGCCAGACCAGCCCCACACCCCGGAACTGAAATTCCTAATATGGCTCTTGAGTGGTTCAGACCAATGCAATTTTATTCTCTGATATAAACTGAGTTTTTTTGTGAAAATTTGACCCAGATACAACAACTTTAAGGGGTGTTTTTGACTGATTTGCCATTTAGTGGTACCCTCGCTACATGCACTCCCCAGACATGCAGTTTGAGCTTGTTGTGTATTTCTTAAAGAGTACACTACTTAATTCTCTCTTAGTGGCTCCCACACTCGCAAAAAATGTGGTTTATAGCCTTACATCTGCCTTACTGGGCAAGATATGAGTATATCTTAATGCACCCCCCAGCAGGCGTATTACAGGCCTGCTGGGGTCCAAATACCACACCAGTAGTCACTGCTATATCAGATGTAATTCTAAAACCTGTGCAGTCAGATTTAGCTGGTTACAGACTATATTCTGGCCAAATTTCAGGATTATAGACCAACATTTGGTACTCATTTGGGCTGATTTACATCTTTTTTCGACCATATTAACAGCTCTATTTGGGTTATAGAATTTCTGTTCAGAGATGTAATGCTCCAAATGAGCCCAAAATGTCCTCTTTTATTGTCAAAACATGAATGAAATTAATTTTTGGCTCCAGATTTGATACATTGTGATATACTTGACATAACCCCCTTGAGGGGGGGTTGCCAGACCAGCCCCACACCCCGGAACTGAAATTCCTAATATGGCTCTTGAGTGGTTCAGACCAATGCAATTTTATTCTCTGATATAAACTGAGTTTTTTTGTGAAAATTTGACCCAGATACAACAACTTTAAGGGGTGTTTTTGACTGATTTGCCATTTAGTGGTACCCTCGCTACATGCACTCCCCAGACATGCAGTTTGAGCTTGTTGTGTATTTCTTAAAGAGTACACTACTTAATTCTCTCTTAGTGGCTCCCACACTCGCAAAAAATGTGGTTTATAGCCTTACATCTGCCTTACTGGGCAAGATATGAGTATATCTTAATGCACCCCCCAGCAGGCGTATTACAGGCCTGCTGGGGTCCAAATACCACACCAGTAGTCACTGCTATATCAGATGTAATTCTAAAACCTGTGCAGTCAGATTTAGCTGGTTACAGACTATATTCTGGCCAAATTTCAGGATTATAGACCAACATTTGGTACTCATTTGGGCTGATTTACATCTTTTTTCGACCATATTAACAGCTCTATTTGGGTTATAGAATTTCTGTTCAGAGATGTAATGCTCCAAATGAGCCCAAAATGTCCTCTTTTATTGTCAAAACATGAATGAAATTAATTTTTGGCTCCAGATTTGATACATTGTGATATACTTGACATAACCCCCTTGAGGGGGGGTTGCCAGACCAGCCCCACACCCCGGAACTGAAATTCCTAATATGGCTCTTGAGTGGTTCAGACCAATGCAATTTTATTCTCTGATATAAACTGAGTTTTTTTGTGAAAATTTGACCCAGATACAACAACTTTAAGGGGTGTTTTTGACTGATTTGCCATTTAGTGGTACCCTCGCTACATGCACTCCCCAGACATGCAGTTTGAGCTTGTTGTGTATTTCTTAAAGAGTACACTACTTAATTCTCTCTTAGTGGCTCCCACACTCGCAAAAAATGTGGTTTATAGCCTTACATCTGCCTTACTGGGCAAGATATGAGTATATCTTAATGCACCCCCCAGCAGGCGTATTACAGGCCTGCTGGGGTCCAAATACCACACCAGTAGTCACTGCTATATCAGATGTAATTCTAAAACCTGTGCAGTCAGATTTAGCTGGTTACAGACTATATTCTGGCCAAATTTCAGGATTATAGACCAACATTTGGTACTCATTTGGGCTGATTTACATCTTTTTTCGACCATATTAACAGCTCTATTTGGGTTATAGAATTTCTGTTCAGAGATGTAATGCTCCAAATGAGCCCAAAATGTCCTCTTTTATTGTCAAAACATGAATGAAATTAATTTTTGGCTCCAGATTTGATACATTGTGATATACTTGACATAACCCCCTTGAGGGGGGGTTGCCAGACCAGCCCCACACCCCGGAACTGAAATTCCTAATATGGCTCTTGAGTGGTTCAGACCAATGCAATTTTATTCTCTGATATAAACTGAGTTTTTTTGTGAAAATTTGACCCAGATACAACAACTTTAAGGGGTGTTTTTGACTGATTTGCCATTTAGTGGTACCCTCGCTACATGCACTCCCCAGACATGCAGTTTGAGCTTGTTGTGTATTTCTTAAAGAGTACACTACTTAATTCTCTCTTAGTGGCTCCCACACTCGCAAAAAATGTGGTTTATAGCCTTACATCTGCCTTACTGGGCAAGATATGAGTATATCTTAATGCACCCCCCAGCAGGCGTATTACAGGCCTGCTGGGGTCCAAATACCACACCAGTAGTCACTGCTATATCAGATGTAATTCTAAAACCTGTGCAGTCAGATTTAGCTGGTTACAGACTATATTCTGGCCAAATTTCAGGATTATAGACCAACATTTGGTACTCATTTGGGCTGATTTACATCTTTTTTCGACCATATTAACAGCTCTATTTGGGTTATAGAATTTCTGTTCAGAGATGTAATGCTCCAAATGAGCCCAAAATGTCCTCTTTTATTGTCAAAACATGAATGAAATTAATTTTTGGCTCCAGATTTGATACATTGTGATATACTTGACATAACCCCCTTGAGGGGGGGTTGCCAGACCAGCCCCACACCCCGGAACTGAAATTCCTAATATGGCTCTTGAGTGGTTCAGACCAATGCAATTTTATTCTCTGATATAAACTGAGTTTTTTTGTGAAAATTTGACCCAGATACAACAACTTTAAGGGGTGTTTTTGACTGATTTGCCATTTAGTGGTACCCTCGCTACATGCACTCCCCAGACATGCAGTTTGAGCTTGTTGTGTATTTCTTAAAGAGTACACTACTTAATTCTCTCTTAGTGGCTCCCACACTCGCAAAAAATGTGGTTTATAGCCTTACATCTGCCTTACTGGGCAAGATATGAGTATATCTTAATGCACCCCCCAGCAGGCGTATTACAGGCCTGCTGGGGTCCAAATACCACACCAGTAGTCACTGCTATATCAGATGTAATTCTAAAACCTGTGCAGTCAGATTTAGCTGGTTACAGACTATATTCTGGCCAAATTTCAGGATTATAGACCAACATTTGGTACTCATTTGGGCTGATTTACATCTTTTTTCGACCATATTAACAGCTCTATTTGGGTTATAGAATTTCTGTTCAGAGATGTAATGCTCCAAATGAGCCCAAAATGTCCTCTTTTATTGTCAAAACATGAATGAAATTAATTTTTGGCTCCAGATTTGATACATTGTGATATACTTGACATAACCCCCTTGAGGGGGGGTTGCCAGACCAGCCCCACACCCCGGAACTGAAATTCCTAATATGGCTCTTGAGTGGTTCAGACCAATGCAATTTTATTCTCTGATATAAACTGAGTTTTTTTGTGAAAATTTGACCCAGATACAACAACTTTAAGGGGTGTTTTTGACTGATTTGCCATTTAGTGGTACCCTCGCTACATGCACTCCCCAGACATGCAGTTTGAGCTTGTTGTGTATTTCTTAAAGAGTACACTACTTAATTCTCTCTTAGTGGCTCCCACACTCGCAAAAAATGTGGTTTATAGCCTTACATCTGCCTTACTGGGCAAGATATGAGTATATCTTAATGCACCCCCCAGCAGGCGTATTACAGGCCTGCTGGGGTCCAAATACCACACCAGTAGTCACTGCTATATCAGATGTAATTCTAAAACCTGTGCAGTCAGATTTAGCTGGTTACAGACTATATTCTGGCCAAATTTCAGGATTATAGACCAACATTTGGTACTCATTTGGGCTGATTTACATCTTTTTTCGACCATATTAACAGCTCTATTTGGGTTATAGAATTTCTGTTCAGAGATGTAATGCTCCAAATGAGCCCAAAATGTCCTCTTTTATTGTCAAAACATGAATGAAATTAATTTTTGGCTCCAGATTTGATACATTGTGATATACTTGACATAACCCCCTTGAGGGGGGGTTGCCAGACCAGCCCCACACCCCGGAACTGAAATTCCTAATATGGCTCTTGAGTGGTTCAGACCAATGCAATTTTATTCTCTGATATAAACTGAGTTTTTTTGTGAAAATTTGACCCAGATACAACAACTTTAAGGGGTGTTTTTGACTGATTTGCCATTTAGTGGTACCCTCGCTACATGCACTCCCCAGACATGCAGTTTGAGCTTGTTGTGTATTTCTTAAAGAGTACACTACTTAATTCTCTCTTAGTGGCTCCCACACTCGCAAAAAATGTGGTTTATAGCCTTACATCTGCCTTACTGGGCAAGATATGAGTATATCTTAATGCACCCCCCAGCAGGCGTATTACAGGCCTGCTGGGGTCCAAATACCACACCAGTAGTCACTGCTATATCAGATGTAATTCTAAAACCTGTGCAGTCAGATTTAGCTGGTTACAGACTATATTCTGGCCAAATTTCAGGATTATAGACCAACATTTGGTACTCATTTGGGCTGATTTACATCTTTTTTCGACCATATTAACAGCTCTATTTGGGTTATAGAATTTCTGTTCAGAGATGTAATGCTCCAAATGAGCCCAAAATGTCCTCTTTTATTGTCAAAACATGAATGAAATTAATTTTTGGCTCCAGATTTGATACATTGTGATATACTTGACATAACCCCCTTGAGGGGGGGTTGCCAGACCAGCCCCACACCCCGGAACTGAAATTCCTAATATGGCTCTTGAGTGGTTCAGACCAATGCAATTTTATTCTCTGATATAAACTGAGTTTTTTTGTGAAAATTTGACCCAGATACAACAACTTTAAGGGGTGTTTTTGACTGATTTGCCATTTAGTGGTACCCTCGCTACATGCACTCCCCAGACATGCAGTTTGAGCTTGTTGTGTATTTCTTAAAGAGTACACTACTTAATTCTCTCTTAGTGGCTCCCACACTCGCAAAAAATGTGGTTTATAGCCTTACATCTGCCTTACTGGGCAAGATATGAGTATATCTTAATGCACCCCCCAGCAGGCGTATTACAGGCCTGCTGGGGTCCAAATACCACACCAGTAGTCACTGCTATATCAGATGTAATTCTAAAACCTGTGCAGTCAGATTTAGCTGGTTACAGACTATATTCTGGCCAAATTTCAGGATTATAGACCAACATTTGGTACTCATTTGGGCTGATTTACATCTTTTTTCGACCATATTAACAGCTCTATTTGGGTTATAGAATTTCTGTTCAGAGATGTAATGCTCCAAATGAGCCCAAAATGTCCTCTTTTATTGTCAAAACATGAATGAAATTAATTTTTGGCTCCAGATTTGATACATTGTGATATACTTGACATAACCCCCTTGAGGGGGGGTTGCCAGACCAGCCCCACACCCCGGAACTGAAATTCCTAATATGGCTCTTGAGTGGTTCAGACCAATGCAATTTTATTCTCTGATATAAACTGAGTTTTTTTGTGAAAATTTGACCCAGATACAACAACTTTAAGGGGTGTTTTTGACTGATTTGCCATTTAGTGGTACCCTCGCTACATGCACTCCCCAGACATGCAGTTTGAGCTTGTTGTGTATTTCTTAAAGAGTACACTACTTAATTCTCTCTTAGTGGCTCCCACACTCGCAAAAAATGTGGTTTATAGCCTTACATCTGCCTTACTGGGCAAGATATGAGTATATCTTAATGCACCCCCCAGCAGGCGTATTACAGGCCTGCTGGGGTCCAAATACCACACCAGTAGTCACTGCTATATCAGATGTAATTCTAAAACCTGTGCAGTCAGATTTAGCTGGTTACAGACTATATTCTGGCCAAATTTCAGGATTATAGACCAACATTTGGTACTCATTTGGGCTGATTTACATCTTTTTTCGACCATATTAACAGCTCTATTTGGGTTATAGAATTTCTGTTCAGAGATGTAATGCTCCAAATGAGCCCAAAATGTCCTCTTTTATTGTCAAAACATGAATGAAATTAATTTTTGGCTCCAGATTTGATACATTGTGATATACTTGACATAACCCCCTTGAGGGGGGGTTGCCAGACCAGCCCCACACCCCGGAACTGAAATTCCTAATATGGCTCTTGAGTGGTTCAGACCAATGCAATTTTATTCTCTGATATAAACTGAGTTTTTTTGTGAAAATTTGACCCAGATACAACAACTTTAAGGGGTGTTTTTGACTGATTTGCCATTTAGTGGTACCCTCGCTACATGCACTCCCCAGACATGCAGTTTGAGCTTGTTGTGTATTTCTTAAAGAGTACACTACTTAATTCTCTCTTAGTGGCTCCCACACTCGCAAAAAATGTGGTTTATAGCCTTACATCTGCCTTACTGGGCAAGATATGAGTATATCTTAATGCACCCCCCAGCAGGCGTATTACAGGCCTGCTGGGGTCCAAATACCACACCAGTAGTCACTGCTATATCAGATGTAATTCTAAAACCTGTGCAGTCAGATTTAGCTGGTTACAGACTATATTCTGGCCAAATTTCAGGATTATAGACCAACATTTGGTACTCATTTGGGCTGATTTACATCTTTTTTCGACCATATTAACAGCTCTATTTGGGTTATAGAATTTCTGTTCAGAGATGTAATGCTCCAAATGAGCCCAAAATGTCCTCTTTTATTGTCAAAACATGAATGAAATTAATTTTTGGCTCCAGATTTGATACATTGTGATATACTTGACATAACCCCCTTGAGGGGGGGTTGCCAGACCAGCCCCACACCCCGGAACTGAAATTCCTAATATGGCTCTTGAGTGGTTCAGACCAATGCAATTTTATTCTCTGATATAAACTGAGTTTTTTTGTGAAAATTTGACCCAGATACAACAACTTTAAGGGGTGTTTTTGACTGATTTGCCATTTAGTGGTACCCTCGCTACATGCACTCCCCAGACATGCAGTTTGAGCTTGTTGTGTATTTCTTAAAGAGTACACTACTTAATTCTCTCTTAGTGGCTCCCACACTCGCAAAAAATGTGGTTTATAGCCTTACATCTGCCTTACTGGGCAAGATATGAGTATATCTTAATGCACCCCCCAGCAGGCGTATTACAGGCCTGCTGGGGTCCAAATACCACACCAGTAGTCACTGCTATATCAGATGTAATTCTAAAACCTGTGCAGTCAGATTTAGCTGGTTACAGACTATATTCTGGCCAAATTTCAGGATTATAGACCAACATTTGGTACTCATTTGGGCTGATTTACATCTTTTTTCGACCATATTAACAGCTCTATTTGGGTTATAGAATTTCTGTTCAGAGATGTAATGCTCCAAATGAGCCCAAAATGTCCTCTTTTATTGTCAAAACATGAATGAAATTAATTTTTGGCTCCAGATTTGATACATTGTGATATACTTGACATAACCCCCTTGAGGGGGGGTTGCCAGACCAGCCCCACACCCCGGAACTGAAATTCCTAATATGGCTCTTGAGTGGTTCAGACCAATGCAATTTTATTCTCTGATATAAACTGAGTTTTTTTGTGAAAATTTGACCCAGATACAACAACTTTAAGGGGTGTTTTTGACTGATTTGCCATTTAGTGGTACCCTCGCTACATGCACTCCCCAGACATGCAGTTTGAGCTTGTTGTGTATTTCTTAAAGAGTACACTACTTAATTCTCTCTTAGTGGCTCCCACACTCGCAAAAAATGTGGTTTATAGCCTTACATCTGCCTTACTGGGCAAGATATGAGTATATCTTAATGCACCCCCCAGCAGGCGTATTACAGGCCTGCTGGGGTCCAAATACCACACCAGTAGTCACTGCTATATCAGATGTAATTCTAAAACCTGTGCAGTCAGATTTAGCTGGTTACAGACTATATTCTGGCCAAATTTCAGGATTATAGACCAACATTTGGTACTCATTTGGGCTGATTTACATCTTTTTTCGACCATATTAACAGCTCTATTTGGGTTATAGAATTTCTGTTCAGAGATGTAATGCTCCAAATGAGCCCAAAATGTCCTCTTTTATTGTCAAAACATGAATGAAATTAATTTTTGGCTCCAGATTTGATACATTGTGATATACTTGACATAACCCCCTTGAGGGGGGGTTGCCAGACCAGCCCCACACCCCGGAACTGAAATTCCTAATATGGCTCTTGAGTGGTTCAGACCAATGCAATTTTATTCTCTGATATAAACTGAGTTTTTTTGTGAAAATTTGACCCAGATACAACAACTTTAAGGGGTGTTTTTGACTGATTTGCCATTTAGTGGTACCCTCGCTACATGCACTCCCCAGACATGCAGTTTGAGCTTGTTGTGTATTTCTTAAAGAGTACACTACTTAATTCTCTCTTAGTGGCTCCCACACTCGCAAAAAATGTGGTTTATAGCCTTACATCTGCCTTACTGGGCAAGATATGAGTATATCTTAATGCACCCCCCAGCAGGCGTATTACAGGCCTGCTGGGGTCCAAATACCACACCAGTAGTCACTGCTATATCAGATGTAATTCTAAAACCTGTGCAGTCAGATTTAGCTGGTTACAGACTATATTCTGGCCAAATTTCAGGATTATAGACCAACATTTGGTACTCATTTGGGCTGATTTACATCTTTTTTCGACCATATTAACAGCTCTATTTGGGTTATAGAATTTCTGTTCAGAGATGTAATGCTCCAAATGAGCCCAAAATGTCCTCTTTTATTGTCAAAACATGAATGAAATTAATTTTTGGCTCCAGATTTGATACATTGTGATATACTTGACATAACCCCCTTGAGGGGGGGTTGCCAGACCAGCCCCACACCCCGGAACTGAAATTCCTAATATGGCTCTTGAGTGGTTCAGACCAATGCAATTTTATTCTCTGATATAAACTGAGTTTTTTTGTGAAAATTTGACCCAGATACAACAACTTTAAGGGGTGTTTTTGACTGATTTGCCATTTAGTGGTACCCTCGCTACATGCACTCCCCAGACATGCAGTTTGAGCTTGTTGTGTATTTCTTAAAGAGTACACTACTTAATTCTCTCTTAGTGGCTCCCACACTCGCAAAAAATGTGGTTTATAGCCTTACATCTGCCTTACTGGGCAAGATATGAGTATATCTTAATGCACCCCCCAGCAGGCGTATTACAGGCCTGCTGGGGTCCAAATACCACACCAGTAGTCACTGCTATATCAGATGTAATTCTAAAACCTGTGCAGTCAGATTTAGCTGGTTACAGACTATATTCTGGCCAAATTTCAGGATTATAGACCAACATTTGGTACTCATTTGGGCTGATTTACATCTTTTTTCGACCATATTAACAGCTCTATTTGGGTTATAGAATTTCTGTTCAGAGATGTAATGCTCCAAATGAGCCCAAAATGTCCTCTTTTATTGTCAAAACATGAATGAAATTAATTTTTGGCTCCAGATTTGATACATTGTGATATACTTGACATAACCCCCTTGAGGGGGGGTTGCCAGACCAGCCCCACACCCCGGAACTGAAATTCCTAATATGGCTCTTGAGTGGTTCAGACCAATGCAATTTTATTCTCTGATATAAACTGAGTTTTTTTGTGAAAATTTGACCCAGATACAACAACTTTAAGGGGTGTTTTTGACTGATTTGCCATTTAGTGGTACCCTCGCTACATGCACTCCCCAGACATGCAGTTTGAGCTTGTTGTGTATTTCTTAAAGAGTACACTACTTAATTCTCTCTTAGTGGCTCCCACACTCGCAAAAAATGTGGTTTATAGCCTTACATCTGCCTTACTGGGCAAGATATGAGTATATCTTAATGCACCCCCCAGCAGGCGTATTACAGGCCTGCTGGGGTCCAAATACCACACCAGTAGTCACTGCTATATCAGATGTAATTCTAAAACCTGTGCAGTCAGATTTAGCTGGTTACAGACTATATTCTGGCCAAATTTCAGGATTATAGACCAACATTTGGTACTCATTTGGGCTGATTTACATCTTTTTTCGACCATATTAACAGCTCTATTTGGGTTATAGAATTTCTGTTCAGAGATGTAATGCTCCAAATGAGCCCAAAATGTCCTCTTTTATTGTCAAAACATGAATGAAATTAATTTTTGGCTCCAGATTTGATACATTGTGATATACTTGACATAACCCCCTTGAGGGGGGGTTGCCAGACCAGCCCCACACCCCGGAACTGAAATTCCTAATATGGCTCTTGAGTGGTTCAGACCAATGCAATTTTATTCTCTGATATAAACTGAGTTTTTTTGTGAAAATTTGACCCAGATACAACAACTTTAAGGGGTGTTTTTGACTGATTTGCCATTTAGTGGTACCCTCGCTACATGCACTCCCCAGACATGCAGTTTGAGCTTGTTGTGTATTTCTTAAAGAGTACACTACTTAATTCTCTCTTAGTGGCTCCCACACTCGCAAAAAATGTGGTTTATAGCCTTACATCTGCCTTACTGGGCAAGATATGAGTATATCTTAATGCACCCCCCAGCAGGCGTATTACAGGCCTGCTGGGGTCCAAATACCACACCAGTAGTCACTGCTATATCAGATGTAATTCTAAAACCTGTGCAGTCAGATTTAGCTGGTTACAGACTATATTCTGGCCAAATTTCAGGATTATAGACCAACATTTGGTACTCATTTGGGCTGATTTACATCTTTTTTCGACCATATTAACAGCTCTATTTGGGTTATAGAATTTCTGTTCAGAGATGTAATGCTCCAAATGAGCCCAAAATGTCCTCTTTTATTGTCAAAACATGAATGAAATTAATTTTTGGCTCCAGATTTGATACATTGTGATATACTTGACATAACCCCCTTGAGGGGGGGTTGCCAGACCAGCCCCACACCCCGGAACTGAAATTCCTAATATGGCTCTTGAGTGGTTCAGACCAATGCAATTTTATTCTCTGATATAAACTGAGTTTTTTTGTGAAAATTTGACCCAGATACAACAACTTTAAGGGGTGTTTTTGACTGATTTGCCATTTAGTGGTACCCTCGCTACATGCACTCCCCAGACATGCAGTTTGAGCTTGTTGTGTATTTCTTAAAGAGTACACTACTTAATTCTCTCTTAGTGGCTCCCACACTCGCAAAAAATGTGGTTTATAGCCTTACATCTGCCTTACTGGGCAAGATATGAGTATATCTTAATGCACCCCCCAGCAGGCGTATTACAGGCCTGCTGGGGTCCAAATACCACACCAGTAGTCACTGCTATATCAGATGTAATTCTAAAACCTGTGCAGTCAGATTTAGCTGGTTACAGACTATATTCTGGCCAAATTTCAGGATTATAGACCAACATTTGGTACTCATTTGGGCTGATTTACATCTTTTTTCGACCATATTAACAGCTCTATTTGGGTTATAGAATTTCTGTTCAGAGATGTAATGCTCCAAATGAGCCCAAAATGTCCTCTTTTATTGTCAAAACATGAATGAAATTAATTTTTGGCTCCAGATTTGATACATTGTGATATACTTGACATAACCCCCTTGAGGGGGGGTTGCCAGACCAGCCCCACACCCCGGAACTGAAATTCCTAATATGGCTCTTGAGTGGTTCAGACCAATGCAATTTTATTCTCTGATATAAACTGAGTTTTTTTGTGAAAATTTGACCCAGATACAACAACTTTAAGGGGTGTTTTTGACTGATTTGCCATTTAGTGGTACCCTCGCTACATGCACTCCCCAGACATGCAGTTTGAGCTTGTTGTGTATTTCTTAAAGAGTACACTACTTAATTCTCTCTTAGTGGCTCCCACACTCGCAAAAAATGTGGTTTATAGCCTTACATCTGCCTTACTGGGCAAGATATGAGTATATCTTAATGCACCCCCCAGCAGGCGTATTACAGGCCTGCTGGGGTCCAAATACCACACCAGTAGTCACTGCTATATCAGATGTAATTCTAAAACCTGTGCAGTCAGATTTAGCTGGTTACAGACTATATTCTGGCCAAATTTCAGGATTATAGACCAACATTTGGTACTCATTTGGGCTGATTTACATCTTTTTTCGACCATATTAACAGCTCTATTTGGGTTATAGAATTTCTGTTCAGAGATGTAATGCT
>CAXHLB010000275.1:0-33525 GCA_964017235.1 Sabellastarte sp. h YS-2021
AACACTCTTTGAGATAAACATATTTCCGGAACCCCCCAAAAAATAAACGTACATGTGACAATCCGTTTAGCCGCACTGTGTGCCTGAAAGCAAGTCTGTGTTGCGTTGCAAGTATAGGTGGCTTTCAAGGAGAAAAAAAGTGCGGCGAAAGCCCAAGGACTTGGCCTTAACATTGACAAGAATTACGAAGGATGCTGTCTCGCTCATTCTTTAAAAACGAAAAAAACTTCACTCGAAGAACTAAAGGCGGAAAATCAAGATGGCAGCGACGGGGAGTGAGGCTATCATGATTGAATTGGTCAAGGAGGGTTGGGAGTGGATCAAATCCGAGAAGTTCCACAAGATGGAACAAGACAAAGCCAAGAAACGCGAGGCCAACAATCCGATGAAGTCTTGTGTTTTGAAGTTTGATCACTTTGAAAACATTCATAGGTGAGTTGCAACGTTTTACCATCAAATAGGGACATTCAAACTCACTTATAGTGCTTGGGGCGTAAGATATGCAGTAAAATACACATTTGTTGATTATTTTAAGACTTTTGTTCTCTTATTTGCCATATGCATGGATATTAAAGTTACAGGAAAAGTTTGGTCCAAACATATGTAGTAAAAAACCCGACTTTTGGAATTTTTGACACTATTGTTCATTTCTGAATGTTTTCATTGAAGTAAAAAATTTAAAACATGACATTATGTTTGGTTTAAGGTTGTAATTGAACAATTTGGCTTGTCCCAAAGGCATCAAAATCCCAAAAAACATTAATTAAGAAGGAAATTTTGCAAATTTGTTATCCAATAAAATGCTTTACTACATAAATACTTACTCCTTTACAAAAAAAAATATCCGGTCGACTTTGACGACGAATTAAAAATTGGAGACATCAGATACGATAACATGACTTAAATAACAATTAAAGTACAACTCTGTTGACGTTTACCATATGAAACATGACTATGCTCAAAAATGGACCGTTTCTGAGTAATCGACGATTCAAAAAAGGTACTTTTTTTGAAAAAAGTCAGTTTTTATGTATTTTTTGTTAAGCTATTTTTGCACACTTTTTGCCAAAAACGGACTTTTTGCTACCCGATCACCTTTTTTGAATCGCCGATTACTCAAACGGTTCATTTTCTACTAGGAAAGTTACATTTTATATGGTAAACGTCAAAAGAGTTGTACTTTAATTGTTATTTTAGTCAAATGTTTGTATTTGACATACCGGATTTTTAATTCGCCGTCAAAATCAAACCGGATATTTTTTTTTTGTAATCGAGCAAGTAGTTGACAATATTGACCATTTTGACTTACTACTATACCCTTCATAGATTGCCCAAGGAGATTCCAGCTGTGGAAGGAGCTCCCAACCTCAGACAGGTCAAGAAAAACTGTGGCTATAACAGATAAGATTACTTTTTTCCTTTTGAAACTACAGGTGCCAGGTTACTTGGTCTTTGGAACAGGTCAGCCCACCAAGACAGGGTTCAAGAATGGGGTTGAAGCTATTGTCAAATCAACGGACAGCAAGGGTCTTTCTCCCTCCAAGGTGTTGTGGACCAACATGCGCCAGGTTAGCCACAGAAAGACAGTTCTACTACTTAGCATTATGGGGCTTGTGTTTAGGAACCTGTTGTCTACATGAATGGTCAATCTTTCACCCCGAGGATTCCGGACAAAATGAATGAAAACATGGAGTTTCCTGGTGCCACGGGTGAAGACATTGAGTGGATGCAGGATGTCTTTGTTGAGACCATTTTCAAGAGGATTGCTGAGTCAAGAGAGAACAGATCTGTGCCGAAAGAGGACAAAGGAAAGGTAAGCCAGCAAAATCTTTGTTTAGCTTTGCTTTGGATACAAAACAAACTACATAACTGTAGTACAGTCTAACCCGTGTAAAAGGTTTGTCAAGGTCGATATTGAAAACCAGGAAAATTTTGTTTGCTTTAAAATTATTTCAAACTGCTTTGTTTTACTTTAAAGAGTAATGAACAACTCTGTAACAACAAAGTTTTGCCAAAACCAACCTGAGTGTAAAACGATATCGATACAAACGGTATTATATTAAGAAATTTTACATAATCATGACCTACTACTACTATAGATAAATACACACTTTTTATTAACACATACTATAAGTAATTCAAAATTCAAACCCTTTTCTTTCTTCAAGCAAAATTACACAGATGTCTGTTGATTAAAATTACTATACTATACGTAGCTCAAAGCCGCATCTATACATATTTCGGGGTTTGGCCAAATTTTTTCTGTTCTATGTTAATTTTTGAAATTTAGGCTGAACATCAAACTGTTGATCTTAAATGAATTTCATTTAAACAAAAGTTGTAGTAGTATTTTAAAAAGGGAAAAAAGTGCCAGTGTTTTTTTAATAACCTTACAACTTTTACAAAATTGGCCATGAGCATTTTATACGGGTTGGAGTGTAGAATTGTAAACATGAAAATCGGATCATAAACCTCTGAGCAAAACAACTGAATACTGAACTCTGCTTCCATTTTCTTTTCCTTCAGAGAAGAATTTCCTTCAATCCCGGAAAAAAGGCAAATATAAAAGAAACATACTTTACGCCAACTACTACATACGTATACATATCTATAAAATATAATACCACACTACTCTACTTAACAACCTACTATATGTAAACATCAATCACTACCATACAGTTCAAACCGTATCAAATATTTGCGACATATATTTTGATCAAACTGAAGTATGAATTTATTAATTTAAATATTCATTGATGACTTTTGAAGATAAAACGATATTTATAATTCTAATCGCATGACCACTTTATGTATTCCAATCTGATCAGTGTTCTTCTAAAGCCGAGAGAATTGTCCTTTGTATAAAAGTAAACTATTTCTTTAAAAAAAAAACACCGGGTACGTAGTGCATTCTTCTAATAAATCAAGCTGTGATGTCTCTTTTTAAGCTGAAGTATACAGTAGTATGTACTTGAGAAAAGCTGCTACAGTTTAAAAGAACCTGACTTTGTTTCAGGTCAAATACTACAGAGACACTTACGCAGAGCATCCAGATGACAGGGTCAACATTGAGTACACTGTGCCCTTGGACAACGATGAAGCTTTGGTGACCTTGTCAGGAATGTACAACCAAATCAAGACAGAATTGGGAATCAATCTTGATTACTGCAGGTATTTACAGTTCAGACCTGTTTCAATGATCTTCTGCCTTCCTTATTATTTTTACTACAGTCAAAACCACGTAAAATGTTCGCGGCCACTTTGCAGCCTCCCTGGCCTTCAAGGCCAAAATTTTTTTGCGGATGCAATAATAAACTTTTTACTACCTTTCAAATCTATTAGTGACGAAAATTCATACGACCAACTTTGTATTAATGAAGTTGTGAAAATTTTCACTTTCCAATTTGACGAAAGCGTAATAAAATTTTATTTAGTAAAAGTTTTTCAGATTTTGATGAAATTTTGCTAAGTTGTGCTCAAATATCATAAAAATTTTCTGGTGGGCACGAGAAAAATATATACTTCAATCAATTTTCCAGGAGGTAGAAAAAACTGAAAAATGGCCATTTTTGGCCTCCATTACATAAAAGTAAGCTCAATTTTCATGTCCTTGCAGTTGACATACAAAATTTTTATGAATTCACAATTTTAAATTCAAGATAATTGCAATGACCATGTGAAATTTCATAGATATCTATTGATTAGAAGCACTTCAAAATTGAGCCTGAAAATCTATTTTTTCGCGATTTTTTTGGTTCCTTCGTGATTTTTGAGATCCATGGGTGCTGTACCTCAGAACTGGTTGATCCCACAAAAATTTCATAAAAAACAAAGTTGTACAGTTTCAAAAAGTAAAATAATAATGTGCCTTTGGTCTGTGGCCTTGAAGGCCAGGAAGGCTGCAAAATGGCCGCGAACATTTTACATGGTTTGGACTGTATTTTGACAAAAAAGGCTCATTGACTCGTAACATATATTACAGTTTCATAAGAAAGAGAAGCAAACTTCAACATTATTGGATGATGGGGGTTCACCAAGAAACTCGACATAAGCTGACGACGCTGATTGGTTGATTTCCTATGTAGCAAACAATATAGTACATAGATTACTTGTATGAACTCACTCCCCCTTCTTCTACTAGTGTTGCCCCTGTGGCTTATTGGTAAAGCGCTGGACTCTCACTCCAAAGATGGTGGGTTCAAATCTGAGTTATGATATTTTTTTGTCTTTTTAATTTTTTTTGGTGAAAATTACACGTAATTATTGAGTAATTATCTTTTTGTGGCCATATTTGGCTTGCAATGTCAATATATAGGTAAATCAACAGCCAGCAATGTCAAACACAGTCGTTTTTCACGGAAAAAATTCGCGGTTTTTTTTCGAATTTTGAGCCAATCAGCGTCGTCAGCTTATGTCGAGTTTCTTGGTGAACCCCCATCATCCAATAATGTTGAAGTTTGCTTCTCTTTCTTATGAAACTGTATCGATTGATATCACTACTACTATGGTACGTACTAGTAGTGCACTATAGTGCGGCTCATATGTGGCAACACTATGCGCATGCGCCCTTGTTGTAGCTCATAACTGGTTGATCCCACAACAAATGCACAAGACTATAAAAGTGCAGTAGTAGTTTCAAAAAGTAAATTAAAATGTGACAGTAGTTTTAGGCCTTGAAGGCCAAGAAAAGAAGGCCAAGAAGGCTGAAAATTGGCCGAGAACATGTCTTACGTGTAAGACCTTTTTTAAAAGATCTTTTTTTGAGTGAATTATGACTGGATTGTTGTCTGATAAAAAGCATGAAATAAACTTTTTTCTCTTCAAGGTTGCCCATTGTGGATGAAAAGGCTCCTAATGAGAAAGACTTTGATGACATCCTCTCCGTGCTCCGGGAACAATCACCAGAGACGGCTTGTGTGTTCAACTGTCAAATGGGCAAGGGTAGGACCACGACAGGCATGATCCTGGCTTGCCTCATGAAAGACATCTTGTACGGAGATCCGGCCAAAACTTACTACATTGATGACACTGTCAACCCTGACGAGTTCGACGAAGACGAGTACATGGAAGAGCGAGCCAAACGTGGGCAGTTCTCAGTCATTTTCAAGCTCTTTGATTACCTTCCAGAAGCCAAAGAAGCCAAGGCTCATTTGGACCACATCATCAACCTTTGTGGAACTCCGCCTTTAGGTTGGTTTTACAATTTGTTCCCCCTTTGAAACAACATCCTCCTTGCTCCCACAACTCTGATTCGGCATCCAGTTTGCCTGATTGACACAAAGATGTTTGGATTAACACCGATCTACCATTTGCTTGCAAAGTATCCAGTATAGAAAGAATCATTCATCTTTAATGCTACCAATGCATGTTCATCTGATTCAATAATCAATATTGATCACTATTTATTTTAAAGTTAAGCTTCAGTTTTGCGCAATTTGAAAAAGAAATTGTTCGACAATAAAGAACGATACAGGCCAAACCCTACGTATATTTTGGGCAAATGTGGCCTTAATGATTGGATGTACAAAAATTTGGCACTTTTTGACTGAGAGAACCTGAAGACGGACTGTAAGGTTCAGATAAGCCCCAAAAATGCAAAACTTGTCCAGTTATTTGAAAAGAAACCTTTACATTTAAGTTTTAGAACTCTGGTTTACATAAATTTTTGAATGTTTCAACTATGTACCTACTACAAGTTTTCTTTTGACAGGAACTGGCTTGCAAAACTTGAGAGAGTGCATAGTTTGGACTCAACAGAAACATGACTTTGAGCCGAAACGAAAGAAGCCTTTCTGGAAGCAAATGTCAATCAACTTTGTGGAGAGATATTACTACTTGATTTGCTTTGCCACCTACTGCAAAATCTATGCTCCAAGAGGTGACTTAAAAATCTTATTTTACTATAGTAGTACAATAAAGGCTTATTATAATACTATTTATGTTTCAGGGTTTGATTGGACTTTCACTATGTGGATGGATCAGAGGGCTGAGCTAAGAGAAATTATATCTCAAGGGAAAAAAGTCTTCAACTGGGATTAAAATATCTATTTATTTACCAAATTATGTTTGTCTTTAATTTGAAGAAATAAAATTTTTAAAATCATAAATACATACTATAATTCTTTAAAAAAAATTGCACTTCGTCGTTTGCAATAAAAATATCCGGTTCTACTTTGACGACGAATTAAAAATAGGGGACGTCAGATACAAACATTTGACCCAAATCTTAATATAAATAAATTAGGAGTGACTTTTTTCAACTCGGCCGAACATTAAACCAAGGTCTGGTGACGCCGGATGTCTTTAGTAGAAGAGTCTGACTAAAATCAAGGTCAGATTTGACCTCTAAAAATGGCATTGAAATCTCAAAATTTTTAGGGTGCTCCTTGAACCTTCCAGATGCTCTTCATATTTATTTAGTGAATCACTTAATAAAAAATGAATCGTAGATATTTGGTTCTGGACAGGCTTCGGCGCCCTGAACCCTTATAATGAAGAATCACGCAACTCCTCACTACATGTCAAGACCTGTTTCAACTTCAATATTTTGTTTTCAATGACAGCCGGTACCTTTTTGTGAATGAGCACAATGAGGTTATTGCTTTAATTTGAACTGTTCTACTAGGAACAGGGTTACCATCTCGTAACAAATAAAATACAACTCTTTTGACGTTTACCATATGGAATGTAAGTTTCCTCAAAAATTAACTGTTTATGAGTTATCAGCGATTAAAAAAAATGTGGTCGAGTAGCAAAAAGTCCATTTTTGGCAAAAAGTGTGCAAAATATAGCTCAATAAAAAATAAAAACGGACTTTTTCAAAAAGCACCAGTACGTAGAGTATAGTAGTAATTAGAAAACGACGAGCAGTTTAACGGCGAGCAATTAACGCGACCTATTGGACCGCGGCTGGCAGTCCTTGCGACCTACAGGTGATGCGACTATAGTAGTATAGAAGAACTGCGACGTATAGATAAAAAATCGCAATCACATGACCTGTGACGTACGGAAATGCGACTTCTGGAACTGTAACCGATTTGAATACAGGTACTATTCAAGTGTATCATTCTTGCAGTAATGAGATTGCGCAGGTGGGATGTATGACTTGCTTTATCGCAACACCTTTTGCGGTGATGCTTTCAGTTGCACACCTGTTATCTTTGAAAAGACACATCTCTTTCACTTTTTTTTGTGCTAATTTTGCTCTGATTCATTACAACTGTCTATTACTAAAAGTTGTGCATCTTTTAAATAGTAGTTGAATCGAATCAGCTTCCAAAATGTTCCAAGTAAGCAGTTTTTCTTCTTCATTGTGGCTTTATGGACTCCCCGGCAGATAAAAAGTACGGTTCATCTTTGCCGACGAATTAAAAATCGGAGACGTCAGATACAAACATTTGATCTAAATAACAATTAAAGTACAACTCTTTTGACGTTTACCATATGAAATGTAACTTTCCTCAACTATGAACCGTTTATGAGTTATCAGCGATTCAAAAAATGTGGTCGGGTACTAACAAAAAGTCCGTTTGTGCAAAAATCGCTTAATAAAAAAATAAAAACGGACTTTTTTCAAAAAACAACCTTTTTTGAATCGCCGATTGCTCAGAAACGGTTAATTTTTTAACATAGTTATGTTTCATATGGTAAACGTCAAAAGAGTTGTACTTCCATTGCGTGACATGACGATTCCGTGAATGACAATTCGTCGAATGCTGATTGAGCGACTTTTTTCGCCTCACCGCTGATTGAGCGACTTTAATAAGTAAGCTTTTCTTTCAACTGCCTTAATAACAAAATTAGCCAAACTAAGAAAGCAAAGTTAGGTTATGTAGATTAAGTTAGGTCAGTTTAAGCTATTTTTAACGATTTGAAGCCAGTTAGTAGGAGTCAGGAAAAGTTTCTTTAAACTAAAAATCAAGTCCCGCCAGGGGTAGAAAAACCCCGTGAGGGGTAGTGAAAGTCCTTTTAGCACCCGTGATGGGTAGGAAAGGTTCATTAGCAAAGCCCGTGAGGGGTAAGAAATTTTTTTGGCTTTTTTTTCTTAAAATAGTCGCTGAATTGTAAGTTTGTGAAAATCTACCACCATTTTGTCAATCGCGCAATCTTCATTCGCGGAATCGTCGTGTAATCCTTTCATTGTTATTTAGGTCATATCATCGTATCTGACGTCTCCGATTTTTAATTCGTCGGCAAAGTCGACCGGATATTTTATCTGCCGGTGAGGAAGTAACTACAAGCTGTTAACCGTGTTCCTACGTAGAACAGAACAACTCGCAATCGTCGTGTAATCGTTTCAGAGATAGGTTCGGCGGACTTGAAAAATGTATCTCCTACTAATTTATTTACAATTAGATAGGACACGATTAGATATCAATGGAAGCAGGAACTTGATCAACATACGACTGTGCAAATTTGAAACGTAACATGGTTTGGCTGTACTGGAAGCTTGTCCGACTATCAAGACAGTCTCGGTTGCTCTACCTCATTTTGGTCACAGCTTTGGTTCTTGCTTTGGTTCTTGCTTTTCTTCTCGTCTTTTTAAACCAAGCCAGCCGTCTATCGTTTTGGATTGAAAACGATGTAGACCCTCCTATTGTTTTGGATCTGGATCGAGATTTCATTCAGCTCGTGCACACTGACCCTATGTTGTACAAGGGTCCTATAGTGAAAAGCTGGCCCCCTGAGAAATCCCGATCTCTGACCAAATACATCAAGGGTAGTAAGAATATACTTCATGCTATGCTAAATCTAACCTAGATTTTTCATATGAGCTTAAAATCTCTGCAGAAACCGGTGCGTTTGCCATAAGTCCTGCAAGAGAAAAACTGACTGGCATTGATTTTTTAATCATTGTGCAGTCAATTCCTGAGAATTATGACAGACGAAGTGCAATTAGAGAAACATGGGCATCGATAGGTAAAGTTGGCTATTTACTAACGACATAATATAACATTTACTGCAAGTTATCATCAACAATTTGCAGCTAAAAAGAGTTCTGTTGTTTTTCTCATGGGTAACGGAGGCTCACTTCAGGAAAAGATTGCAAAGGAGTCTGACGATTTTCAAGATGTCTTACAGATTGAGTGGCTAGAAGAAGATTATTTTAACATTTCATTAAAAACTGTTTATTCTCTGAAGTTTTTTAATGATCGGAGTAAGTTTTCTGAACTGTTTTGGTGAAGAAATACCATACTTAATGACCTTGCAGGTAACTTTGTTGGACCCGCACCACGATTCCTTATGAAGGCAGATGATGACATTTATGTCAACATGCCCAAAATTACGAATCTCATTCACACAAGTCCGTACAAGGACATGGATCGACTACTCCTTGGCAACTGCATTTGCTACCGTTTTCCTCCTGTCAGGGTTGGTCAGCCATCGTCCAAAATCAGGCACTTGATAATTGTGTTTACTTTTCCAGCCAGGTATGGAAAAGGAATTCACTCGTCAATGGGACTGTCCAACGTACATGTTTAGTGGCAACGCATATCCGCCCGTATTGAGTGGGCCGGGATACATCATGAGTCGTCAAGCATCTCGTTGTTTGTACACTGCTGCCTTGAAAATACCGTACTTTCACATGGAAGATGTTTACATTACTGGATTTGCAGCTGAAATGTGCAACATTGAACGGACTCATGTTAATGGTTTCCACAACCTCAACAATGAATTTGATCATGCTGTAGACCACATCAATCATTACACTAATCCAGACCAGATGAAAAGTTTATTTGCCCAAATGCCCAAATCAAGCCAATGATGGAAAAAAGACTTAATTGCACACCAATGAACAATGAATTGTGCCACAACTCTACTATAGTACTGTAGTAGTAGTAGTAGTAGTAGTAGTGGTAGCTACTTCTTCAGTTTGCAGTCTTTTGAAACTGAATTACAGTTTCTTAACCAGGAATAGTTGTGATAAAGTTGTTGTTGTTAAAATAACTCTAAAACTTAAATCAATTTAAAATGGAATAAAGTTTAATTTTTTGGATAAATATATGCATTAGATTGACATTTTTTTTCAGCAATGTTTCTCTGTACTGCTTTCTGCAGTATTTGCAAAAAAAGCTTAACAAAAATGTTTTTGCCTTGACACAAAAATTTTATTGCAGGTGTGTTTTATCACGATTGCAATCTACACTTAAAAAGGTATAACATATAGTAAATGTCTATTAACTACTACAGTATGATTGCGGATAGAGACGCTACGTGGAAGCCTCATCTTAAGGTAACTTAATTTGTTTTAAAAGATGACGTCATACAGGAAAATGTGCGAAAAAAAGTCAATTGTGATCTTGGATATTTGGCGTGGGTGTGAACAGTGGGTACAAGGCTCTTTGTAGTAGTAGTAGTTTAAAAAAAACAATTACTACCTACGTAGGCTCTTTTTTCAGCTTTTCATAAAAATATTATATACTCATAAAAAGGCCTCATTTATGATTCTTAAAAATATTAATAAAGAATTTTACTCAGATGAGTAGAACTAAAAAAATTCATATAACAAAAAAAATTGTTTCCACCAAGTTCCAGAGAAACTGTTTTTATTATAGAACTACATTATTTGCAAGCCACACTGTAAAAAAAAATAAAACACATGTTTAAAGCTGTTTCCAGCTTTAATTTCAAATGTAGACAGTTAAATTAACCTACCTATATCTAACCTAACCTGCAACCTGCAACCTACAACCTACAACCTACAACTTACATACAACTTACAATTTATAACTTACAACTTAACCTATGTAACTTAACTTAATCTGACAAACTACAACTATATCTTTTATCGTGCTTTGCACGGGGCTTCACCAGCTACGTAGTATACTCATAAAAAGGCCTCATTTATGAATCTTAAAAAAAATACTAATAAAGAATTTTACTAAGATGAGTAGAACTAAAAAATTCATATAACAAAAAAATGTTTCTACCAAGTTCCAGAGAAACTGTTTTTATTATAGAACTACTTCAAGTACATTATTTGCATTATTTGCAAGCCACACTGTAAAAAGATAAAACACATGTTTAAAGCTGTTTCCGGCTTTAATTTCAAATGCAGACAGTTTACATAAAAGTACTAAAAGTGTTGACTACCTCATAGTAACTACTATTACTAAGTAAACATTGCCTAAAGCCTAAAATACCTCAAAAAGTAAGAAAGGTTTTCAGCTCTTGTAGTATCTGTATGCTACATAATGCCAAAAAGTTACAGTGCGTTTGTTGATGTAAACTAAATGGTAACTACTTTGAGTGTGCAATGTTTTGGGCAAATTTTTGAACTTCTAAATCAAAAATTGTGGTTGATACTTATACATAAGGTGTCTGAATCCTTTTAAGGTAGGCTTTGTGCTTCTTTGCAGCAAGTACTCATAGTATAGTCATTGCTTGCTTTCACCCCTTGATCCATTCAGTTAGATTGAACAAATACATAGTAAAACAATATTGCATAGAAAATCCTTTCAAGGCTCAACATTTAAAGTGTTTAAAGCCAATTGATATTCATGTTATGTTAGAAAAGAATTAAACAAGATTGATATATGGTTTTTTGTAGAACTGATGTACAATATGGTGGCAAAACAAAGCTGGCTAAGCAGATGGAGCAGGCTCAAAGTGTTCTATGTAATCACTGGCATCATGTTGGTGGTTTTGATCGTCACAAGCTTTGACTTGTATTTTGGTAGCAATGATGACATAAGGGTCCTTCGGATACTGGCAAACAGGCAACACTACTTAAAGTTAGTCCACACTGATCCAAAAACCTACAAAGGACCAATAGTTAAGGAGTGGCCTCCTGAAAAAGACCGGTCTTTGGGTCTTTACATCCAAGGTAAAGTGAGAAGCAACTGTGAACTGAATCAAATAGTAACTTGTAGCTTTTTTTCAACAAAGGCGAATTTACTATCAAAGTGTCAACTGACAAATTGACAAATGTTGATTTCTTCATCATTGTGCAATCACATCCAGCTTCATTTGATAAAAGGAAATCCGTAAGGCAAACATGGGCATTAGAAGGTATTGGTCGAGTTTAATTTTTGTTACGTAGATGTACCCATTATTGTCTAACATGTCCCTTAACAGCCAATAACGTGACTTCTGTGGTTTTTCTCCTCGGCCACGGCGGAAGCCACCAGAAGGAAATAGACAAAGAATCTGATGAGTTTCAAGACATTATTCAGATTGATTCATTTTACGAAAATTACCATAACCTTTCGTTAAAGACAGGATACACACTCAAGTTCTTTAATGATGATAGTAAGCCAGAATCTATAAGGACGTCAAGATATATCGTTTTAAGTTGTTTTCTTTGGACTTTTAGACCACTTTATTGGTAAGCCACCTCATTACCTGATGAAGGTGGATGACGATTCATTCATCAACTTACCCAAAACCACCAAAGTTTTATATTCAAGTCCATACGTGGAGAAGGAACATCTCATCCTTGGTTCAGTACTCTACGATGCACCAATTTTTGAGGTAACTTGCTTATTTTTTTATGTAACTTTATTATAGAGTCCATGCTTGACCATTCAGACGGAACCGGTTCAGATACATACTGGCAAATGGCATTGTCCATCCTACATGTTCAGTGACCACATATATCCAACATATACGCGTGGTGTGGGTTTCACAATGACCAGAAAGACATCCATTTGCCTCTTGAATGCTGCCCTCATCATCCCGTACTTTTTCCTTGAAGATGTTTACTTTACTGGATTTGCTGCTGAACTGTGTGCAATTAAACGGAGCGACCTAACACCACATTCTGACTACTTTTTGCCTGATGTCAATATCAGAAACATGGAACTTAACTATATAAAGAGCAAGGCTAAACCAGAACCTACCAAGCCGACAACAAATGATAAATAAATATATGCATCCTACTGTTTCTATGATTATTACACTACGTACCATTGCTATATCCGTACAAGATAAGATGGCTCCACTGTCGCAACAACGTCGGCCTCATCTCTCAAACCCACTTTGTCGCTCCCCCCCCCATGTAATTTGAACCATCTACATAACCATCTTACTAACTTAACTTAACTTAACTTAACTTAACTTAACTTAACTTAACTTAACTTAACTTAACTTAACTTAACTTAACTTAACTTAACTTAACTTAACTTAACTTAACTTAACTTAACTTAACTTAACTTAACTTAACTTAACTTAACTTAACTTAACTTAACTTAACTTAACTTAACTTAACTTAACTTAACTTAACTTAACTTAACTTAACTTAACTTAACTTAACTTAACTTAACTTAACTTAACTTAACTTAACTTAACTTAACTTAACTTAACTTAACTTAACTTAACTTAACTTAACTTAACTTAACTTAACTTAACTTAACTTAACTTAACTTAACTTAACTTAACTTAACTTAACTTAACTTAACTTAACTTAACTTAACTTAACTTAACTTAACTTAACTTAACTTAACTTAACTTAACTTAACTTAACTTAACTTACTTAACTTAACTTAACTTAACTTAACTTAACTTAACTTAACTTAACTTAACTTAACTTAACTTAACTTAACTTAACTTAACTTAACTTAACTTAACTTAACTTAACTTAACTTAACTTAACTTAACTTAACTTAACTTAACTTAACTTAACTTAACTTAACTTAACTTAACTTAACTTAACTTAACTTAACTTAACTTAACTTAACTTAACTTAACTTAACTTAACTTAACTTAACTTAACTTAACTTAACTAATTGGCTGCAAAACATGTATCCATAGCCTTCCCCAGAAAACCAGCATATTTCAACATATTATCAAAAATACTGCTACAAGAATTGCCAAAAAAAAACCCGTCATTCATGAGAAAATAGCTCCTTATGTAGACTAAAATACACAATGGATGAAAGGCAGACGGTCTTTGGAGCGTCCCAGGGTAACAAAATCATCCAAAAACACCAAATATGAGGCCCGTTGAACAGTTTTGGACCATTTTAAAACTGGTTTAAGCCAGTATTTGGTCTTAAAGGTCGATCACACAGGGAATATCAAGAAGGTTTTACTGTGAATTGTTAAGAAAACATAAGAAATTTGCTACCAATGATGGAATTTTTTGTCCCAGTCTATCATCCAATTGGATCAACCTAAATTAACAACAAATTGGCTACAAACCCTTAAATTTGAAAAAAAACCGAAATATATTGGCTGCCTAAATTATCATTCGCATCATCACATTCAGCACAATCACATTGCCGTAAAATTCGATCGAATTATCGGGGTTCTTTTTATGAAAGGATTTTATCCGGTAAACTGCGACATTTCACTTTACATTACAATTAATTTAAAAAAAGGTTTTTATCTTATAAAGACGTTGGCTCTAAGAAAAAACCATGTCTGTAAGAAAGACCTGTCCAAGTCTTCAAGCTGGCCTTTTGAAGTTCATGCGGCCGCGCTTCGTGGAAGAGGAATTCGGCTACGAATCGGTGTTGCGAAGCCACAACAAGTTCCTGAAGACTCGCCACGACATCTTGGTGGTTTGGTTACACTGGTTGCTGTTGCGGAACGTCTTCAAGAGCCTGGGTGGCGAGGGCTCAGTGACGTCCTTCGTGACGGAGCATTTGCCTCGGGGTTTGGGTTGGAATGGGGACAAGAAGTCGTATTTGCTGAAATACCAGCATTCATGTTTGGGCTACGCGATGGGGATCTGGGTAAGGAACGACGAGGTGGCCGACGTAAGCCTGGTGACGATGGAGAAGAGCATGAAGATCGGGATTCCGGTCAGGAACCTTGTGGGCCCGGACAACAATTTGAAAATGAAATTTGCGTAAGTTTTTTTTCACTAAAACCTCTGTTTTAATTTAAAAAAAGAACAATTCTTACTTCAAGTGATGATTACACACGAATGGT
Source organism: Sabellastarte sp. h YS-2021 (assembly GCA_964017235.1). Classification (NCBI taxonomy): domain Eukaryota; kingdom Metazoa; phylum Annelida; class Polychaeta; order Sabellida; family Sabellidae; genus Sabellastarte; species Sabellastarte sp. h YS-2021. The sequence goes on from CAXHLB010000275.1 coordinate 14,878, forward strand.
TGAACAGCAATTCGTTTGGCCAATGATGCCTCCCGATATCCTCGATTCTGGACGCCTGTTCAACTTTCCCGAAGTGGTCAACAAGGCTGTGGAGTTCAAAGAAGACGACAACGGACAAATGATGTTAACACCTAACTTTTCACCCGAATAAACTACATTGTAACATGTCTACAGTAAACTGAGTTGTCTTTAAACAGAGTCCTCGACTTTAAAGGATTCCAAAATGGTACAAAAAGTTCTGATTCGATCCAAGATTAGTGCTCAAGTTAGGTTGATTTTTGGACTTATTCAAATTTTCTTAAAGTGAACATGGTTTATTCCTGATTGTATATACTTGACGAGAATCGTACTACACAGATGAATCTTGATGGGTTATCGTTGTAACATATTCTTCCATTCGGATTAAATATGCTTGGCAATAACTCTGGATTGAGAGTGACGAACCAAGCTTGTTGAATTAGTCGTTTTAAATCTAAGCACGTGGTTATCACCGATTAAATGTTGTGAACGACCAAAACTTCCTGGAGACAGCATCTCAAACAGGATGAGCCTTCCGGACTGAGAGTTGGCTGAATGAACCAGACAGAGACTTCAAATGGTCAGCGTTTGCAAACTGGCAGCGATCTGATCGTCTTCTTCTTGTCGTTGTTCGTGTCGCTTACGTTGTCGTTTAGTCTGTTTCTTGCCCTTCCTGTTCCCGGAGGCAGCTTGAGCCACTTCAGATCCAAAGATCCGTTCTCCAGTGCCTCCATCTTGCCACAGACTGGATCTGATTTGATCAACAACCGATGGTTCCTCGCTATCGTCTGATTCGCGTTCTGCGTTTGAGGAACGAACACAGACGTTGGCCGGCCCTTGGAGATCTCCAAGTTTCCTGACTGAGTTGTAATGGTCTCCATTGTGATATGAGACGTGCAGTTGCCTGGACTGAGGATCGTCCAGACCGATCTTCCAGACGGGTTCGTTCAATTGATGGATAACGATGGAGACTTGGAACCGTCTGGCGAAAGCCGCCAGCGCGTCGTTGCCAGCAAACACCCCGTCCTCTTCCAGCAGGTCCAGGTGTCTCTCGAAGCTTTGGCCGTCCTCTTCCGGCACGAAGAAGGGTTCGAAATCGGCCGCGTTCTGACGCATGTATTCCACCGTGTCTTTGCGCAACATACGGTGGTATTTGTCCGGCTGGCCGTACATCTGGTCGGCCAGAGCACGGAAAAGACAATTCCTGCGAAATTTACAGTAAAAGGTGCATGGTTTTTAACACGAAAAGGTGGTCTCTCACCCATCTCCAGGCATTTCTTTCAATGCAAGTCCAATCTTTTCGAGTTGGAATTTCATCTCGGAATCTGTCTGTCCGGATGAACTCTTGGCAGCTCCTTTTCGGCGGTTTTTCCTGCCTTTGGTCCCACCTCCACTTCTCTTGCCCATCTGCAGCCTTTTGGCCTTGAATCACTCGAAAAACCAAAGGCCGTCTACGTAGCAAACAAAATTAAACCAAAAACTTTCGGAACTTTTACTGTCGAAGAAAATCACGCAACCTTTTAAGTTGATACATTTTCAAGAGAAGTACTATAAATAGAAAACCATTACGTAGCAAGGGCTGCCATATTATACCATTTTAGATGACTCTTTTGACCCGTGATGTATGTATTTTGGGCTGTTTTGATTTTGTTTAGCTGAGAGGTCCGTTTTTGACGGGAATACGTATGTTGGTTTGGAATTTTAAAGTGTATTCGTCACAGTACAACTTACAAATTTCTTCCCTTTTCTTGGAAATTGTCAACCAGCAATTAAGGAAAACTGTTACTAACATCAAGGAAAGCGTTGTTTATTGATTAAGAAATGGCTTTTTTAAAAATTAAGCAGCCTTTTTTTCAGCACAAGGTAGTATAGTAGTAAGTAGTACTTCGGAACTTTATGAATTTTCAGACAATCACGCAACCTCCCGCGTTTTGCAACTTTTGCGATCTCTTTTGAGGATCTTTACTGCCTTAACTGATTTGCAACTCTTTTTCCCTGAAAAGAGGATCTGATAGAGCCATTCCATGGCATCAGAAGTCAGTGATGCATCGAAACACACATAGCCTCAAGGTGAGCAACTTTCGGGGTTTTTTGTTCCTACAATAAAACATCTGGGCGACGATTTTATGGTTTGTTTTGTGGTCGTTTTCTCTGGTTTTTGGGAGTCAGAAATGGCTGAAGAAACGTTTATAAAGTGGCACCGTGTCTTGATCCAGGAAATACATCCATTTTGATGAAGCCAAAGATCGAATGGATCGATAAGAAACGTCTTTTAAGCGGACACGTTTGCGAATACAGTTATATCAAGTACTTTTGGTACAATGTCCTCATTTTGTGGCCCAAAAATGGTCGTAAAACATGGTTAACTCAATACACATATTGAGGAAAAAAGGTTTTGAAAACGAAGCTCTGTTTAGTAAATAAAATTGGGTCAGGTTTGTCCCATTTTATAGTCGAAAAAATGTCCCAAATCAAACAACCCCAACTCCATGCACAGATTTTTCTTGGAACTTCTATACACACTCACACTCATTTGAGGTGATTGCGCTGCTGCCCAACAAGGTGGAATCCTCACCTCTCAAAAAACGCAACATACAGTACCAACCATTCATAATGACCTCCAACACTTACAATATTGTTAAAGAAATTGGATTATATATTTTTTTTACTCATTTCTTATTTATTCCTTACAAAGACTACGCAAATTCAGTTATTTTTGTAAAATCTTATTTAATAATTAAAGGACCAAATAGCCTTAAATCAATTGAAAAATCAATTGGCTATTTGTGAAATTTCTGACTAAAATTTGGTTTAAAATTTGGTGAAATTCAAAGCAATTTTTAAAAACCTCAGTTAGTTTGATAGAAAATCAAATAGAAATAGTAGGATTTAGAGTCCAAATTTAGGTAACTTTTGAAACTCTTTTTTTTTAAAATTAGGTAATTTTTAGGTAATTTTTAGGGTTTTTTTAAATTATTTAAAATTTAATTAATTTGCTTGCCTGTTACTATATGTTACTACATATATGTTGCTACTAGTATTGTAAGTTTTGCCTTGTATTTGTTGTAATCAAAAATTTGGCAAAGTGTAAAGATTGATCATTTGATGGGAATTGGACTGTACCTGTTGAAACAGGTTTGGCCCATGCATTCCAGACAAGGATGTTGTGTTGGGTCTTTTATATAACGCTATGTGTGCCACCGCAACCAGTCTCCAGTTGATAGAGAATCATCATTGATTTGGTGGTCAACAAAAAAAATTCAGAAAGGGAATAAATTATATATTTTTGTCTCGCAAAAAAGGGAAGACAGAGTGTGTTTTATTGGAGAAAAAATATATCTGTTTAGTATTGAGAGGTAAGAAGATTCTTTTGGGTTTGGATGCATCATCCCACTGAACAACAGATACATTTTTGGGGCGTTGGACAATTTGCACAGCACTCTGGTGTGTGTGTTGGTGTTGGATTTTGCAAGACCTTGAAAACCTCCTTCATATTTCAGAGTTTTGTGTGTGATGTGATTCAAGGACCCTTTCAAGATGAAGAGCCATCATCCATTGCTATGGGCCTTCTGGGCCTGCTTGATTGCCAAAGTTTACAGCCAATGTAGCCCGTCACCTTGTGGAGAAAACACAAACTGCGAGGTAACAAAAATGTCATTGATTTACTAGGAAAAACCATTGAAATTGAATGATTGTAATTTTCGAAACTCCTCAAGTTTTGTTTCATTGATATTTTGTTGGGATAAGCAGGCACTGTATTACATTTGATTTTGATTTTTAAAAAATCTAAAAATCAGCCAAGAAAACAAAATTTTAAAAAATATAGTATCAATTTATCTATAACTTTTAACTCAATCAACAAAATAATTGTAAATTTTGTAAGATTTTCATATATGATTTACTCAACCTTTGTGCCTTCATTCAATTCCTTTAATCCTTCATTCCTTCACTTCATTTCTTCAATTTTACTAACATTTACTCATATTTTGTAAAATAACCTAAATCTGAATAAAACTTTGCTGAAATTTACCCATTTTTTGAAAAAAAATTACTCATATTTTGTAGTAAAAATTTACCAATTGTTCTTAAACTTCCCTAAAAATTGTTATGATTTTGGGGGGGTTTGCTGCCCATATGCATTGCTGCCTACATTGCCAACTTTGATAATATAAGTTCTGTAATGTTATTTTGTTTTAGGTGGCAGCCTCTGGAGCAGCAATTTGTCGATGTATACAAGGGTACAACCACTTGCCAGGAGGCAACACCATTGACGGATGTCTGTTCGTATCACGGATACCCAAAGCAGTGCACCTCCACCAAGACGTCCATCCAGACCAAGGAGACCAAGGCCACAGCCGCCTCGTCAGAACGACTTTGTGATCACATCCAACAGCTTTGACAGTGGAGATCCTTGCCGTCCCAATCCCTGTGGATCCAATGCTAGGTGTGCAGTTCGAGGAGGCAGGGCCGTTTGCAGTTGCCCGAAAGACTATGAGGGCGATCCGTACAGGAACTGTGTCCTGGACCCTTGCAAACAAGATCCTTGTGGTCAGAATGCAGATTGTGAGACAACTGGAAGACAGGCCATTTGCAAATGTCCTCGAGGATTCACAGGAGATCCGTTTGTGAGGTGCAACGACAACCCGTGTGCGGAGAACCCGTGCGGAGCCAATGCCGACTGTGAGGCCCGTGGAGACAGGGCCATCTGCAAGTGCAGGCCCAATTATGAGGGTGATCCATTTGTCAACTGCATCTTGAATCCTTGCCTGACCTCTCCTTGTGGAATCAATGCTGACTGCCAAAAGAATGGACAAAGAGCCATCTGCAACTGCAGGGACGGATACAGCGGAGATCCGTTCGTAAGGTAAACATGCCTTTCCAAGGCCAAAAGGCCTCTTAATTTTTTTATGTATGCTTTGAAGACCCACATTTTCTATTTCATCAAAAAATTTTGTGCAATTAGTGGCTATTTTGGTTGCAAATGGTTCTGACAACTGTGTTAACTACTCTAGGTGCAATCGGGTTCCATGTTTTGAAAACCCTTGTGGACCAAATGCAGATTGTGAATCAAGGGACAACAGTGCTGTCTGTACCTGTAGACCAGGATATGAAGGTGACCCATTTGACACATTTAGAGGATGTGAGCTTGAGCCTTGTAGCCAAAGCCCTTGTGGAACCAACGCTGAGTGTACCTCTCGTGGAAGGACGGCTATCTGCAAATGTCCTACCGGTTACTCTGGTGATCCTTATGTCAACTGTGTTTTGGACCCCTGCTCGAATGATCCTTGTGGTAAGGCCAACCAAACCTCCTAACCTCCTGTGATCTAGACTAAAATGTTCCCAGATAGTTGAATAATTTTTGAGTAAAGAAGGTTTTTTGATAAAATTTGTATTTATGCGGTGACAGTAACTTTAATGCAAAAATCCAAAATATTGGTCCATTGAAGTAAATTCAACCCATGATTTGGCATAGTAAACATGTTTGGATCACTTTCAAATTTGAATCAGAGGTTGGGTTTAAGAAATGCTCCAAGTTTTACTGAAAGCACTTTTTGATCTTGGTGCCTGTCTCGGAATTAGGAGAACTTTTTTAGATCGCAAAATTCAAAAATCCAATTTTTCGAATAATCAAAAACCTTATAACTTTTTTGTCTTTGGAGCTACAACAACCATTCATACATTTTTAAAATCTTCAGACAAAACTGTAATAATAAGGCAAGGTCAAAAATCGGATATTGCCACAGGTAAAGGCTTTGGAGCGAAATTTAGCCTTTATCGGCGAACACACTGTATCAATGTGATTTTGTTGTGAAAGTTTGGTGTAAGTTTGCTACGATAGAACTGTATAAGTAAAAGGTCACACTGTAAAGAAAATATGTTTTTTTCAGGGGAAAATGCCATTTGTGAGAACCAAGGCAACCAAGCCATCTGCAAATGCCCTCCACAACACACAGGAGATCCATACTTGAGCTGCAGGTTTGATCCATGTGGTGATGCACAGTGTGGAAGAAACACAGACTGCTCAGCCAGTGGACAAAGGTCCATCTGCAGATGTCTTCGTGGATTCACAGGCAGTCCATACAGTCGGTCTGGATGCTTATCTGACCCTTGCTCTGTCAATGATCCTTGTGGAGAAAATGCAGTCTGTGAGAACAATGGAAACAGGCCAACATGTAGCTGTCCACCTGGTTACGCTGGAGATCCGTATGAACGTTGTGTGAGGGGCGAATGCATCTCCAACGATGAATGTCGCGAGGATGAGGCTTGTAAGGACTATCAGTGTGTGGACCCTTGCCCTTCATCATGTGGTCAAGGAGCTGATTGCACTCCAAGAAATCATGTGGCCATTTGTCGGTGTCCGAGAGGCAGGACTGGCGATCCGTTCCAAGTAAGTTTGCCAGATGCTTATTAAAATTTCCTCAATAAAGACATTGTTCTTTTGAAAGGCTTGCAGAAGATTTTCCAAGGATGAAATTTGTGAGAAATGTGGAGCAAATACAGAGTGTGAAGTTGGTCCGGACGACACTCCGATTTGCAGGTGTTTGCCAGACTTTGTTGGAAATCCATTGACAGAATGCCGAAGAGAGTGTGAATCCTCAAGAGAATGCTCTCAAAGTGAAGAATGCCAACGGTTCAAGTGCATCCCTGTCTGCAGAGATGGTGTTTGCGGGGAGAATGCTCTCTGCGAAGCCCGTAACAACCGTGCTCAATGCTCATGTCCACCTGACTTCTTGGGTGACGGATTTACCAGGTGTTATACGGAATGTACCAAACACGATGATTGCTCAAGAGATCAGGTACTATGATAATGTACTTTTAAGGATTTGAGTTGGATTCCTCACTACGTCTTTTGCAGGCCTGTGTGAAATTCAAGTGCCGTGATCCCTGCTTCGAACCAGACCCGAATGTCTGTGGATCTGGAGCTAACTGTGAGGTCAGAAACCACAAACCAATCTGTTCCTGCCCAAGAGGTTTCACTGGTGATCCTTTCACTTCATGCCGAGAATTCACCAAAGCTGATCTGTGTACTCCAAATCCTTGCGGAGACGGTGCCGAGTGCCAGCCTGGAAACGACCGTTCAGGCTCAGACAGGCCAGTCTGCACTTGTCCCCCAGGAACCAGGGGAGACCCATTACGTAAATGCAGCAGAGGTGAGTTCTTAAACATTTAAGTACAAAGTAGTTCCCGATTTCACCGCTAGGAGACGCTTTCTGACAGCGCCTACGTAACGCGACAGTCCCTATTTACAAATAACATCTGAATCTCTTTATCAAAGGTGAATGTGTTCATGACGGAGAATGCCGTAATGACCAAGCCTGCTTCAACTTCAAATGCATCGACCCTTGCGACGATGCCTGCGGCATCGAAGCCCAATGCAAGTCTCTCAACCACGGCGCTATCTGCTCGTGTCCGGCCGGATACGTGGGTGATCCGCTCTCAGCCTGCAGACAGCAACGCAACCGAGGCGGCAACACAAGGAGAGGAGGATCAGTCATTGGATTTTCCAGATTTAAAAGACACCTCTTCTAAATCCACGACTACAAAAAAACTAACTTTGGGTTAGGTTTTCGACGATATTTGTACTAATGTTCTCAAAAAAAGACGAAAGCAAACGTTTCCTACAGAAAATATAGTTGTTTGATGTGCAACGAAATTCTACGTAGTACGTGCAGTTAGTCTCTTGAGAACTGACCGGAACAGCATACGTTTTGTTAAGTGTCGCCATCTAGTAGTAGGATTTGTAACTAAACAATTTAAAAAGTTAACCATTTGCTCTCAATACGATATTTCTACTATTCATTCATCTATAAAGTATATTGTTTTCAAATATGTTATACCAAAAGCTCTTTGGTTGTAGTACATACCTTTACTTTTTAACACGGACAATCAGATGTTTGTTCTGCTATACAAACCCTATTTTTGAAGTTCAATCATAAACGTAGCTTTTAATCTTAGAACACTGACAAACGTTAACATAGTTGATTAGGAGCGTTGAAAATGACTGTTGTTCAACAGATTTTACGGGGTCAAAAGTTTGAAACATTGGGCGGTACAATTGCAACTCCTATCACGGTAACGTCATCTGGCGGCGAGAATTGTAAACAAGCCGACTGAAAAACAGAAGAAAGGGCTCTCGATATACTATTTCTACGATCTCTCTATTAGTTCAATATAAATATGTACTTTATGCTGAAACAATAATGCAGAGTTTTCCTTTGCAAACTTCGTTTTGATTCGAGAAACGTTGACGTTTGGATAGTTTTTACTAAAGAGCGTTTCGTGGAACTCGTGACCGCCTCCAACCCTCTCCAGATTCCACAGCTTCAAAATGACTGGAGCCAGTGCCGATCCCATCAATCCGCGGAACGTGATGCATAATTCAAAGTCGCTGAACTTCAGTCCGGACCTCGCTGTCTGTATTGGCCGGCGGTGTTGCCGGAATCCTCGGCTTGTCGTCACTCATGGGGTTCCTTTTCTACTTCGTGGCCTCCGGGTTCTTGGGCCTGTTCTACTTGGTTCAAAGAGCTCGAACGGACGCGGTACACTTCCTCAACAAACAGCAGTTGGTAACTGGATTCGTATTCGAAAATTTGTTCACTTACATTTTAATGTGGACCTTGGTTTATGGCTGTGTACATGTTTATTGACTCCTGTGGCATTTTTGTTTTGTTGTTGACATAATAAACGAGAAATTTGTTGTTGTAAAATAATTAAAAAAGGCGTAATTTTCCCCCAGCTTTTGGTCATTTCCTTTTTTACGGAAAAAAGGTTCGACTTTTAACGACTTTGATTTGCGGTAAAAAGTGTACTTGAAAAAGAATGCTTGTGGTATAACCTGGACATCCATATCTCAGGTGTAAAATGGATGCAGCAAAGTCTAAAATACATATTTGAAGATTGAAGGAAGCGTCATATACTACATGCTCGTTCCCCTGGTCAAAACCTCAATCATTGTGCTACTGTGTGACTCGTGGATCATGAATTTCGGCATGTAGTTCAGCAACCATTGGTCTGATCATTGTAAAAATTGCACTTTATCTCAAAATGTTGGGCCAAGGTACATTTCATATTAATTGTAATTTTTTTTCATAAAATTTGTTTCATAATAATAAATTTTTAAAAACAACTTTTGCAAAGTAGGGTTAGCAAACTTGGCTCCACAAGCTGAACCGGTCAGTCAAATTGCACAAAATTTTGAAAAAGAATGCTTGAAGAGTACGATCATTTGATAGGATAACTGTAATTAAACAGTTTTTCAAAATTATTGGAAAACCTCAAAAATGGCGATTTTCGTTTTTATGATATGATCTTTGACTTCATTTTTCTCCGTTGTTTCTTGAAAAAAATACTTCCTCACCGGCAGATAAAATATCCGGGTCGATTTTGACGACGAATTAAAAACCCGGAAACGTCAGATCCGATAAAATGACTTAAATAACAATTAAAGTACAACTCTTTTGACGTTTACCATTTGAAATGTAACTTTCCTCAAAAATGAACCGTTTCTGAGTAATCGGCAATTCAAAAAAAGGTACTTTTTCCCGGAAAATCCGTTTTTATTTTCTTATTAAGCTATTTTTGCACACTTTTTTCCAAAAACGGACTTTTTGCTACTCAACCACCTTTTTTGAATCGCTGATAACTCATAAACGGTTCGTTTTTAAGGAAAGTTACATTTCATATGGTAAACGTCAAAAGAGTTGTACTTTAATTGTTATTTTGGTCAAATGTTTGTATCTGACGTCTCCGATTTTTAATTCGTTGGCAAAGTCGAACCGTACTTTTTATCTGCCGGGGAGGAAGTATAATCTTTTTTCTTTGGCTTCTAGGTATTGACATTGGCCTTTAAAAACATATAAAACGTTTGTTTGAAATACATCCAAATCAGAGCTATAGCAAATTCTGCGATTTTTCAAAATTCGCTACGAATCACATTTCACTGATCATGCTGAAAAGTTTATTATTGTGAAATTCATTATATCATAAATTACCCTTAATAAGAATGTAGTTCTGACGTCAATTATGTAAATAAAGTGCAGTTTCTATAACGATCAGAACACAAGTTGCTGAATTATAGGCCAAATTTGATGATTCACGAGTCACACAGCTCAGTGATACCACTGGGCTGTGTGACTTTATAGTAGTGCTAGTGCTAAACTCGGATTTTGCCCTGCTGTTCGTCTCCTTTGGTTCAATAGGGATGTGTATTGTGTAAGCTCTTCTGTGGGTCGTAGTGGGTCGTACCTTATGTAGTGAAAATTTGGATTTCTCCGAATTTTTAGGCCTGTGTATTTCAATTTTTTTCAATTACTAAGTAAAAAAATTAAAGAGCAACAGGGTCTTTAATCCTAAGCCCAAATTGAAAATGTAGGCAGACAAGGCTGACTTTGAAACACAACTGCTACAGATCCAACAATATGACTCTGAAAAGGAGATCCACATAGCTTAGAATTTTTGTGAATTTTTAGAATTACTATATACTTGGAAACACAAAATGGTGTACTATTTGATTGCTGTGCCATTTTTACTGTTCACCTACAAGGAACATTAAGTTTTGTGAGCTAGATGGAAATGGAGCTGTAGCCCATGGTTTGCAAAATGGGTTGTTAAATTATTTACGTGTATTATTGATCAAAAAAGGTACACAATGTTTTGCGAGACAGACTCTGGCATTTTAGTATACGTATAGTAGTGGGGTCCAGTGTTTGCGTTGCCTGTATTCATCTTGGCACAAAATTTCTTCAGAACAACTGCATTAAATTACTGAAAAGTGAGACAAAATATAGAAAACAAATTGTGGGCAATTTCAGTTAGAATGTAAGAATGTTTGGTTGAATTTGGTTGAGCAAAATTTTGATTAAAGTTTTTGAAACTAATGGGTTTTTTTGTCTTTGCTCTGCGTAGGCTAAACTTTGGATTGGATTTTATGAAATCGTCACTGTCAAGAAAGCTGGCATTGGTTGGCATGGCTCTCCTTTTGGTGGCCAATTTCATGCTGTACAATCTAACAGATCAAGACTCAGTGACAACTGTTGATAATAATAGTACCAACATAACTGTCTACTTCGTAGAAGCTTCAAAGGCCTTCCACTTCACTGATGTCAACTGGTGTTCGATTGAAAGTGCAGCACTGCATTTTCCTTTAAGCAGAGTTGAAGTTTTAGCCTTTTTCCATCAGGTACGTAACTTTTTATGGTGTAACCTTTTTCTACGTATGACCAATCAAAAGGCCAAGTACTACTACTGCATACTGTGTTTGCTATAATGATACCATTAAATTGGGCTCAATAGTTAACATTTCGAAATTTAAACGTGTGTACGTAAAGTGTACGTAAAGTACGAACTCAGATCTTATAGTAAAGACTGATCGAAAAAAATGAGACTGGGACCATATTTCTGAATTCGGTCGCAATTTTAACAACAAATCGTGGTTAAACCGTCTTGGCTGCCCCCTGTGGATCGGTCAGTCAAGTTCTGTGACAAAATTTCCAAGCCAATTTCTTAGATGCAATTCTCAATCCACCCAATTTTAAACTGACTTAAAAACCAAAAACCTACTCAAACAGGTTGCCTTAAAATGACCAAAAAACACGTACAATGGGCCTCAAATGGGGTGTTTTTGGCAAATTTGGTTACCCTGGGACATAGGTGAGCAAGCTCTTTTGTGTTAGAGGGGGGTCATAAAAATTCGATTAGGGGGGGGTCATAAAAAAAATTTTCAGCCCCTGTCAGGGGGTGTAGCAAATTTCAAAAAAATCCCCAATTTTTACGCTAAAATTGCATGATTTGGCGATTTCTGAGAAAAAAATTTATGCCGGCGGGAGCCGGCGAAAATTTTTTTGGGAGGTCAGATTTTCAAAAAAAATTTCTAAAAAAAAAAAAAACGTCGTCAGTCAAAAATCCAAAATCCAGCGAGGGGGTCAAAAAGCCCTTCTCGAGGGGGTGGGGTCGATTTGAACTTTAGGGGGGGTCATAAAAAATCGAAACAGCAGGGGGTCTACACCCCCTGACACCCCCCTTGCTCACCTATGCCCTGGGATGCAAGAAAGACATTTGCTTGCATTCATTGGGTATTTTAAGCAACAAAATGAGCTATAATTTCTGGCTATTTCTGTTTTTGCAAAAAAAAATTTACAATTTTTCAAAATTTTTGTTGTTGAACATTTTTGAAAATATCTCAAAACCTTTACGTTTTCTAAAAAAAAGCTATGAATATGTTTTGTAGCCAATTTACCTAGCTTTCAGGAAAACTTTAAATTGTTAAAATCGGTTGCCCGTAGCCAGAGCTATGCTTAAAAAAGCCAGTCTCAAATTTTTTCGATCGGTCTTTACCTTATTTTCACAGTTTGACCTGAAGATTTCCAAAATGTACGAATGGTTTATTTAGCTCAAAAGACTTTGAAAAAGTTATAGTACAGTAGGTTTTTGGTTAATTTTTGGATTTTTGTATTTTACGATTTTACGATTTTAAAAGTTATTATTATTCCAAAATGGGTGTTGTGATCAAATAATGGTTACAGCAAAACTTGGAGCATGTCTCAAATCCTGAAGTGATTACATATACAAGTAGTTTATATTGCCAAATCATTTAAGTTGAATTTACTCAATTGGATATCGATAATTTGAATTTTTTGGCAATAAAATTACTACTTCTACCCAATAAAAACTAATAGATTTTATCAAAAAATCTTATTTACAATTATTTGGGCACATATAAGTCTGGATTAGAGTATTGAAAGCATGATGACTTTGACTTAGTAGCCTGCATCAGCAAACGCACTGTATATAGGTATGTTGAAGCATTCTGATATTTTCGACCGAAGCGCCCTCTGTATTTTGTTGGTTAGTACATCCTCTTTTTATTAAGCGCTTATTTAGTAGCGTTTTCCAAAATTTTTATTATTGTGGATGGTGTCATAGAGCAAACTGTCATAATATAACGTTTTTTTAATTGGCTATTTTGAACAAATTATATTACTGGCATTTTGTTGAAAAATTTGCTCTGGGGCAAGTTACAGTTTTTTTGCCTTTATGCGGCCTTAATCGGCCTTTTTGGCCTTTTGACTCCGTAACATCATAACAGTATCCAAACACTACTGGATATGGTTATAAGATATTTTCTACCACTTTTAGCAAAAAAGAATTGATGCATTTTGTACCATTGAAGTAAAGCTGCAAAAATGACATGATTAATTGACCGTAACTAATTAATTAGGCCTTAAGCAAGTTTATTAATAGCTTCAGATGAAAGATACTGTCATATATTCATATTTTTACTTCAATGAAAACATTCAAAAATGGACGCAAGCTCAAAAATCTGAAAAATCGCATTTTTTACTGCATAATGTACCAACCAGTACTAACCAAGACTCTGCTTGTACTTCCTCACCGGCAGATTAAAATATCCGGTCGATTTTGACGATGAACTAAAAATCGGGGACGTCAGATACGATGATATGACCTACATAACAATTGAAGTACAAATCTTTTGACGTTTACTATATGAAATGTGACTTTCCTCAAAAATGAACCGTTTCTGAGTTATCAGCGATTCAAAAAAGGTTGTTTTTTGAAAAAATCAATTTTATTTTTCTTATTAAACGATTTTTGCACACTTTTAGCCAAAAACGGACTTTTTGCTACTCGACCACCTTTATTGAATCGCTGATAACTCATAAACTGTTCATTTTTTAAGAAAGTTACATTTCATATGGCAAACGTCAAAAGAGTTGTACTTTAATTGTTATTTGGGTCAAATGTTTGTATCTGACGTCTCCGATTTTTAATTCGTTGGCAAAGTCGAACCGTACTTTTTATCTGCCGGGGAGGAAGTATATACCTAATATTGATTCTTACACTTACGTGTAGATGACTCATTTCAATCAAACAATTATAGTAGTATAGTATAGTTTTCAGGTGATCACAAATCGGAGAAAATGTTGGAAATCATGAAAGCAACTTATCCAAACCTTATGTTTAAATCATCCGCTGACCAAGACTTTGTCAGTTTGGAGGATTTGTTCAAAGATACATCAGCCAATGAGTTGTTTTCGAGTGGTATTTTGGAAAAGTCCAGAAACCGAGACGCAGATTACAGCGACTTCCTCCGGCAGTTAATTCTTTACAAGTTTGGCGGACTCTACTTGGACATGGATGTCATCATCACACGACAATTCGATTCTTTTCCCAGGAACTTTGCCATCTTCCAACATGGACCGTGGAAATTGGTCAACGGAGCCATCATGAAGTTTGACAAAAACAATTGTTTCTTGAAGTTTCACATAAACAACCAGGTTCAGTCTTACTTACAAGTCTTATTTCTTACGAGATGGTAACCCTGTTCCTAGAACAGCTCGAAATAAGGCTATTAATGTAACACCTCTCAATGATTTGGACAAAAAATTACGAAAAGGTTGATTTTATTCGGTAGTAAAAGAACTGGAGCATGTCTGAACCAAGAGTGCTTTAATAATAAGGTGATACGGGAAGGGCAGTTTAATGGAGCGTCGAGGCAACAGCTGAAACTGGTTATCGAGGTTCGGCGATTCTTGGCGATTGGACACTATTTTTGTTTTGAATTTATTAAGTCAATGCTTAAGTCATAGACTTCTAAGAAAAGAAAACAACAGATATTTCAGTACAGGAGCATGGTGTCCAATCGCCAAGAATCGCCGAACCTCGATAACCAGTTTCAGCTGTTGGCTCGACGCTCTATTAAACTGCCTTTCCCGCATCACCTTATTATTAAAGCGCTCTTGTGTCTGAACATGTCACACGAAGTTGCGTGATTCTCCTTTAAAAGAGGTCGAAGCCTGTCCAGAACCAAGTATCTACGATTCATTTTTTATTAAGTGATTCACTAAATAGATGTGAAGAGTGCCTGGAAGGTTGAAGGTGCACCCGAAAATTTTTGAATTTTCAAGGCCATTTTTAGAGGTCAAATCTGACCTTGATTGTAAAAAGGCCCTTGTAAAGACATCCGGCGTCACCAGACCTTGCTGGAATGGTATACTAAGCCTATGTTTGATGCTTGGTTTTCTGAGATATGTTTGACTTTGTTGAAAAAAGTCACTTCTAATTTATTTATATTAATATTAAGATATAAGATATATACAAAACATATACCAATTTCCAGGTCAAAAAATACAATGGTAGGGTTTGGGGAAACAATGGACCTGTCCGTTTGACAGATAGTTTCCAACTTGGTTGTTATTCGTGGACAAAGTTAATGAAGAAAGAAAAAGACGTAACTCATTGCCAAGCCAACAAACAAGTACGCTCAATTCAGGACCATTGCAGGTACTATAAGCATATTACATCAAGGTATTCAGGACCAAAGTTTTTATATTAAGGAATCAAGAAATGGACATTGGAGTCTTAAGTAAAAAGTTCGGTTACCCTGTCGATTACAGGGATTGGAGAGACTTCGTTGATCCTTCAAAAATGGAGATTTTAGATCTCCAGAAGCAGTGGAACACGTTTGCTGTACATCTTTGGAACCCATATGACTCAACACAATGAGTATGACATCAGGAAGTATTTGAATCAAGGCAAACAAGTTCCACTGACCAAGTTGTTCCAACGAAACTGTCCAGTTTACCATGACATTGTTAACACCCAAAAGAAGACCTAAAAAGCAATAAATATTAATATGACTTTGTTTTTCCGGTAAAACGTGTACTTTTAAATGATTGCTTGTAGTACTAAAAACGGGACTTGTATATAAATATGGATGTACTACTTACTTGGAAGTACATGCATAGCAAGGACTACATTTTAAGATTGCAGGTAGTGTCAAATGCAAGCCGGTTCCTGTGCTAAAAGAGCAGAGGATTCCCCCATGTACTTCCTCACCGGCAGATAAAAAGTACGGTTCGACTTTGCCGACGAATTAAAAATCGGAGACGTCAGATACAAACATTTAACCTAAACAACAATTAAAGCCATAGGTGAGCAAAGGGTGGGGCTGGAGGGGGGCTACCCCCTCTGAAAAAAAATTTCATGACCCCCCCCTAGCCTTCAAAACCACCCCCACCCCCTCAGAAATGGCTTTTGACCCCCTACCCCAGATTTTGAGCTTTTTAAGCTGGCGACGTTTTTTTTAGAAAAAAAATTCTGGAAGAAAAAAAAATTTCGCCGGCTGGCGCCGGCACCAATTTTTGTCCTAAAAGGCCGAAATCAGCAATAAAAATTTTTTTGTCAACCCCCTCCAGCCCACCCTGAAAAATTTTTTTGATGACCCCCCCTAGCAAAATTTTTTATGACCCCCCCCCCTAGTAGCTCCAAAGAGCTTGTTCACCTATGATTAAAGCACAACTCTTTTGACGTTTCTCATAGTATGAAATGTAACTTTCCCCAAAAACGAACCGTTTATGAGTTATCAGCGATTCAATAAAGGTGGTCGGGTAGCAAAAAGTCCGTTTTTGGCAAAAAGTGTGCAAAAATTGCTTAATAAAAAATTAAAACGGACTTTTTTCAAAAAAGGCACTTTTTTTAATCGCCCATTACTCAGAAACGGTTCATTTTGAGGAAAGTCACATATCATATAGTAAACGTCAAAAGATTTGTACTTCAATTGTTATGTAGGTCATTTTATCGTATCTGACGTCTCCGATTTTTAATTCGCCGTCAAAGTCGACCGGATATTTTATCTGCCGGGGAGGAAGTACATAATACTACTACATACTACATAGTAACACTGGTTTGATCTTAATTTTTCATTTCGATAAGCAAGTGCAAAGGAAAAAAACTTTGAATCTTTCTATAAGAAAAACCCTATTTTGTAAGTATGTATTAAATGTATTTCTATAGCCGCCATTTCACGAAAAAGGGTCGACAAATAAATCAGTCTTAATTAAAGCTTACCCTATTTAAAAAGTTTAAAGTTTTCCCATGGGATTTGAGTGCTATTGTAGATTTGCAACGACTACTATAGATTTAGAAATCTATAAAAGCTTTTGAGATAGCAGCATACATACTTTCAAGAATTCATTAATACACATGAGAAACAAAAATAACTTCGAAAATGATTCAGAATAAATAAAGGACAAGCCTCTTGCATGGAAATGCAAAGGCAATATTCAACAGTGACCTATTTTGATTTGGGTCATACAAATTATAGAAGGAACCGAGTCCCAGTCAGTAATGCAACACAATTATATACTTTCTTCATATATCAACCTTTTATTGTCTACTACGTATGTCAACATTCCTGTTCCTACAGTACAACATCTCAATATCAATCATTTCATAAACCTTGTAGCTTTCAACATTTGTACTATATATAAATGGCCATAAAAAGTTGTTTCATTCCTACTGTAGAGTGTAGATATGTATCTTAAGATATGTATCATTTTGAAAAACTTGCTTGTTCCAAAAACATTCTGTATATTTGAGGAGGCATTTCATGAATACGCATATAATTTATAGTATATATATAGTATTTGCAGTTGGTGAGTGTACTTCTACTACTGGAAAAGCAAAAACATTGTGACACCATTCCTCTCTATGCAATTTCCAAGTAATTTAAGCTCATCTATAGACACTTGTCATGTTTTCTCAATGTTGAATACTATTTAAAGTGGGACCAGGGATTGATTTGAATCAGTTCACAGACTCTTTTAGAAAGATGAAGTTTACTTTTGCCTTTGTTGTCAGCTTGGCTGTTGCCACCACTGCTCAGAGTAGGTACATAGTACAGTAGTTCAAATTGTATATGTATATATACTATGTATGGGCCTGTCAAGATATCCCAGCACAGGTGGAATGTGTAAAAAACTAAGGGCACTTTATGAGGGTCAATTTTTTCGGAACTTTCAGGTTTAGTAGCAGTTGAGTCTCACCTTACTACAATGCAGTCTCACCTACTACTATGTATGTAGTACCGTCCAAATCTTTTATTTGGGTCACTTCAAAATATCTCGGCTCCTGTTGGTCTTATCGAAAAACTAAGACCACTTTATTAATATCAAACAACCCATTCCGCTTCTTATGAGCCATGTTTTAGGTCTCTGGAGAAACTTTTGTTTAATAAAGTTGAGCGTGAAAAAAATCACTGACCAGGCGAAAGCGTTTCTTTCGTGTATCAAAACCGTCAAAGATAATTGCAAAATTTTTTGCTCATCTTATTCCCAAAAGATGTAAAAATTTTCTGGTATAGTTGGTTTCAGCCAAAAATCACGTTTACTCTGTAAAAAATTGCTGTCGAAAAGAGGCCATCAAAATCGACCACTTTGACTGATCCTGTATTCACCGTGGTACATTTTAGCAAATTTTTTCTTTGATATTTGCTCATAAAAATACCAAATGAAGAATTAATATTACACAATGATTGTTGTAAACCCAAGAAATACTGGGTGAAAAATGCCATTTTCAGGGTGCCGTTTGGGATTTTTTCAACTTTGGTCTTTGTAACTTTTTTTCTGGGTCCAGTTAAATGAGGTTCAACGGTGGAATCTTATACATCTCGAGAAGCTGGACTTCATAAAGTGCCCTTAGTTTTTGATACAACCAACCAGAGCTGAGATATTTCGACCGACCGAATTAAAAGATTTGGACTGTATTACTTTTTTCATTTATTGGTCAATGTTATCAGCATAGCCACCCAGTGAAAAAGTTACCATGATGTGG
>CAXHLB010000276.1:0-15967 GCA_964017235.1 Sabellastarte sp. h YS-2021
TGAGCCTTGTGTCACTCCAAACAGCAGCTCATGCAATTCAGAGAGGGTCGACCCAATTTTTATTGCTTGGAAACTGTGGCTGAGATAGGACGTGAACCACTTCAAGGCTGTACCGCACACACCAAACCATAACTTAAGACAATTAAGAAGAGTAGTGTGGTCAATTGTGTTGAACGCAGCTGACAGATCCAGTAAGACCAATGCAGTAGGCTCGCCCCGTGATACTGAGAGATGGATCTCGCTTTTGATATGCAGCAGGGCGGATTAAGTGGAGTGACCACTTTTGTATGCAGATTGTCTAGGATTATAAAGATTGTTACTATTGATATGTTGCATGAGCTGTTTAACAACCACCCGCTCCACCATTTTTGACATGAAACATAGTCCTGATACAGGTCGACAATTTTGCAAATCTTCATTTGGAAGTGATGCTTTCTTAATGAGGGGAGTGACAACCGCCTTCTTTAATTTTTGAGGAAATACACCCTCAGCTAATGACAAATTCACAATTTTTGCAATTGACGGAAGTAAAATTTCCACACAATCTTTCAAAAGGAAAGTAGGCACTGGATCAAAAAGTCATGATTTTGTAGGGGAATTTTTGATGATTTTTAGTACCTCGTTCTCCGAGACCTCATAGAAGCCAGGTACGTTGGGAGGTGTACACATGGGTAGAATGACTGCTGTCGAAGAGGCTGTGAACATATCACGAATCCTTTTGATTTTTTGATGAAAGAAGGAAGCAAATTTGTCTGCTAAGGATTTCTCAGACTGATGAGGAGGGAGAATCATCTCTTGACCCTTATCAAGGACATGATGAAGTGTATGTTATAGCTTCTTTGGGTCATGGCTGTTATCACTAATGATGGTGCTGTAGTATTCAGCCTTGTCTCTATTTATGATTGCATTGCGGGATAGATTTGGCCCTATGATATGAATCGGACAGCCATCCAGCTGGTATTTTCTTAGCTCTTCGACAAATCAATGGTGCATGCCTGGGAGTGAGAGATGACAGAAAACCACAAAAAAACAGGAAATCATCAAGAAAGGCAGAGGAACATGAACCTGGGGTGCGATAGACACAAGCCACAACAAATGATTTTGAATGAGTGACAATTGATATGACAATGTTTTCAAAAGTGAAATGTGTTGGTGCATCAACAGTCTTAGCAGGCAAATTCTTCCTGGTAAGGAAGCCCACGCCACCACCACCAGTCCTCCGGGGCCCATGAATGAGTTGAAAGCCAGGTGGAGTTACAGACTGCAGTAGGCTGTTGGTATCAGAAATGTGAATGTGAGTTTCTGCAAGGGCCAAAATATCAAGATTATTTGAAACAATTGTGTCATCAATCAAGGGACCTTTATTCCTAATGGAACAGCAGTTCACAAAGCCAAAGTTTATAGGACCTGGATTAAGGGCGATGTCACCAGATAACAGCAACAGAATCAGAAGACACTTGACATTGGCATGTGCAGGGAACTTATATTTGAGAAAATTTTGCAGGAGTAATCACTGACTGGGGCAGAACACAAAGGGCACAGGGAGAGACTAAGAAGTGACTTTGGTCAGTCACTTTCAGTCAAAAGAGGAGACTGAAGCACAGAAAACCCAACAACACCATAGCTACAGAACAGTCAAGACAGAGTAATATACACCTAGCAAACTAAGTGATTGGGGTGACTCATGATAAATGTCCCTAGTAAGCTCACGTTCTGATCTGTGTACCGTGGGTGACTCACAGGGACCCTATTCACCCCCAGAACCTTGAAACTGCCCTCAAGATAGCCACAATAACATATATAACACAAGAACCATACAATAATGCAAACAAAAAGGTTACTAGAATAACACTGTGCAAGATAGAATATAATAGGGATGCTACACCAATAGTTGTACAGTGACTCAATAATTCTAAATAAAGTGGGCTATAATACACACTTTGAAGGAAATGGGGGATAAGACAGCAATAAACCACATAAAAGGGTAATAAAATCACAAGATGGTATCAATAGTAAGTTGGACAGTTACAAGGTAATTCCTGGTAAATGGCGATAATACCCGATTAGGGGGTAATGAGAGAGCAGACAGCAATAAACTACATAAAGTGGTAATAAAATCGAAACATGGTGTAATATAACAAAAATTAAAATAAGTGGACTCAGAAATGTGTACTAATATGTTGAAATAGTGTTAAAATTGAAGTTCATAATTTGTTTTTTTGTCCGAGAAAACAATGTGTCCGTGGTTTGTACTTAATCCATAAAAAGACGCATATTTTGTTCCAAAATACCCAATAATGTAACAATACAAGATAAATGCCCAAATAATGTAACAATACAAGATGAAACAACCAAATCCGCTGAAATAATAAGAATGTATTTATATGTTGGGCCATTTATTTCTACCTTCAACTTATTAGATATTTAGTAATATTAGTACAAACTGTGACATATTTACAAACATAGGTCAGAAATAAATTGCGTCTCCAAAGTTAAATTTTTTTAGGGTTTATTGGTATGATTTGGCAACTTTGTCAGCAGCAGAGAAAATTTGCAAATATCTGTAAATATAATCACTTTTCCAACTACCATGAATATGAATATCTTCAAAAGTCATATTCTGATTAAAATTATAGGTGGGGCCACTACACTGGAATGCATGAAATGAAAACTTACGAGGGTCCATCTTGAGTTGCCAACGTTTGTCTGACTTTATAAGCTACAAGAAGAACACATTTACTAGCTTCCTCGTAACCATCTGAGAATTCAAAGCTGGAATGTGTGTAAACATGTCAGTGAGGGCTGAACACAAAGATGAATTTGCAATATTTGGAAGAACCACAGAATACGTTTTCACATCCAGGAGACAAAGCATCCCATGGCATATGTATACACATGTAAGTGTGCTGCAAATACTGTTGAAAAATATGAGCATAGCCTGTTAGTGGGGTAACAGAGATTTGCACGTGCAAACAAGGTGTATTCTCCCAACAAGAGTGTCAATACCTGAATATCCAAGAACAGACTGCTACTAGCTATATGTCATAGAGTGTGTTATATACATTCAAAGTACACATGAGCGTATGATACGGCAAGTGCAAACAATGTAAGTGAATGGGGAGAACCTACAACACTAACACAGAGAATGCACATGCCCCAGTCTCTCGCAAGTTAACCTTGAGACATGGATGCAAGTCATGCAGCAAGCACACAGAGAATAATGTGCATGCCAATATTTATTGTGGGGTTTTTTCCGACCTTGAAATTCTGTTATAGCTTAAGCGTCCCTTGCAAATTAAGCAACTTCTCTCTGTAACCAGGACATATCAGATTATGTAGTATTTCAATAGTAAACATCCCTTTTATTTGCGGTATGTTTGAAGCATTAATAGAAATAGAAATGCAACAACATGACTAATCTTCTGTTTTTGAAATGCTCCCAACTGGAAAAAATACAAAGCAAAGAAATGTTTTACAGTAATACGGCAAATATATAGACAAAGCCAGAGAGAACCGAAATGGACTCATGTATTCCCATGAATCATCTGTGAAGAAAAAAAGTTGCCTGGCCAAGGAAGAAATTAAAATTATGAAAAATAACAGCTTTCAACAATGTATGTCTCGACTGGCAGTATAAGACCAGAGTTAGCAAATGTATCTGGAAGCTCATCATGTGTACAACCAGTAGAAAGCACCTGCACTAATGCCTCATTGTCACAATATATCTTGATCAACTTGCCTTATCAGTGAGAACCCCACGTTTCCATTAGCACCAGTATAGTGCATATTTAGAAATGGACAATGGATTTACCTGTCAGATAGTTACGAGCATATGTAGCCGCGTAGACGTGGTCATCCCAAATCACCCCAATACCAGATAATGAGGCATCAATATATGCTTGAATTTGTTGATGACTGCATTTGGGTATCATGACCATACCATTGAGCTGATATAAGAAATAGTTAAACCATGCAATGTCGTTTTGAAATTGACTATTTAAAGAAATGAAGTAGTACTCGAAACTGCCAGCATACAATTTACAAGTAACCTTTTTGGATGCACATAATGGTGTTTATTAAGCAGTTTGCTAAGTAAAAGCTGCAATTGGCGTTTAGTGGCAGAGGATTTCTGAGACCTCCAGGGATATAATTCTTAAATTTCTTTCATTATTCAGAGTCTGAAAAGATGAGATGTTGTTACAAACTGATTGTGTTGGTGATACAGGTGTAAACACAGAAATTCTGTTTAGCCAACTCATGATGTACGAAATCCCCAAGTCTCTGAATCTGTGCACTGCCATGCCTAAAACCGAATGCAACGTCTGCATCAATGAAATAGTTGTTGTCCGAGTGAATACCTATTACTCCATAATCTAGTGATTCAAACTGCAAGTTTCTGAATGCATGACTTTTTCATGTTTATATAGCAATAATGTGTGTCACTAGATTCGACAATTTAATGAACATCATCCTCTAAAGGGTAAAAAAATGAAATATATAACCATAATATTTGTCTTTAAGAATATTGCTGTTCACAGAGTTGCCCCGAGGATGTGAAAAGTTTACTATAATTCTTCGGGAATCACCTTGTTTTGGATGAGACAGTAATGGGGAAGAATAAAGAGGTTCAAAGTCATAGTTTTACATGGCCCTGCAAGCACATTGTTATAATTCAGTGTTAATATAAACATTTACATCCTGAGGAAACCTAGTAGCTGAGGCATGGCTAGCAATCTTAGAAGTATGACAAAAGATGTCACAGTTTACACTGAGAGGGAAACCAAAACATAGATAGTCAAACAATTGTTTATCTTGATATTCTCTCAAGATATGATGTCAAGCTTTGAGATTGAGATGGTTATTAACCTCAATATGAGTCCCTTTATAATGGTCCCATTCTTTTACCTGTTGAATGTACTAGGACAGTCCAATCTTGAAGGGAAGAAGCATGCAACTTCTGTGACAAATCTGTCTGAGCCGACAACTCTACCTTAACAAAGCCAAAGTAAACAGATTACAACACTGGAACAGCATTGTATAAACTCCCAGTCACCTGAATATCATTTATATTAATATCTTCACTATCCCCAGATTTACTCTCTAATTTAATATGTACACCTGGCTGAGCATTTGATGTTCTAGGTCATTCACAACTGTTTGTAAAATTGCTTGTTATGTTTGGCATATTTACAGACTTCTCTAGTTTTATATTATGTACACCATGACTACACTTGCTAGGCATTATGTGTCTTCCCCAAACAGGCGCAGCTTTACTGTGTTTTTTTTTGTAATTTCAACTGAGTAGCTTTATGAATATTAGAAAACCCAACACCAGAAGCTTTATAAAGAAGAATTATAAAAAGAATCTAGAAAAACTGGCCTATCAGAGAAAGACAAGGAAACTCTGCCTGAACTAATTTCACTATGAAAACAAAAATGTTTTACTACCCGAAAATAAAATGTGCATGCATGTCTCTGGAGAACTTGTCCTTCTGTATGATCTCTACCGTAGATAGAGCTACCTTTGTTTAAAAACTTTCAAGGCAAGGCTTGTTTCCCAGACTTTTTATCCACTACCCCTGCGTAAATGCTTATTTGAGTATACCTAGTCAAGGGAATTTTTCCCCTTAATATTTCGATTAACAAAACCTTATGAACTGATTTAGCTGTAAACCATTGGTTTTCTTAGTATCCTGAATGAGGTGCTGTAAATACTGAAGAATATTTTGCCTGATGTTTGCATCTGATTCTTAAAGAACACACCCTATGAAACCCTGAGTCAACAACATCTGAGATTTTCATATGCAGGGCAAGTCATATCTTGGGTAAAACAAATTTCATATGGCCAATTAACATTTACAAGCAATTTACTTTCTTGATGTCTATGTAACCTTGATTTGAACTTTTTACCTTGAATGTCCTGTCTCTGTAGATCTTCCCACTCTTGCATCCTTGTGTCCACTTTTCGTCTACACTAATTATTGTCTCCGAAGAAACTCATAGAAGGATCGATGACCAAGTCATCTGCATCCTTAATGTCCCCTGCTTTCTTGGAAATTGTTGATCAGCATTCGTCCACTCATCATCTGAGATCAGAGGACAGACAAAAGTATGGGGTTTCTTAGTAGGGGTACTTAACCCTGTCTAAGAGGTGATGGAAATAAAGCACCAAGTTTATCATGTGAACTACAGGCTTTGGAATCGTTGATCTTATCTTTGTTCACTTCCCGAAGTTTATAATCAAGTCTTTGAATATAACTAAACACAACTTATTTGAATAGAAAAAAGAGACATTCAAAAGACAAATTGGATATTAAAAACAACTTAGTTTTGGGAGAAACTGAATTTACTCTACTTGGTATAAACTTTTCCATTGATTTAGATCATACATCATAATCATGATTTAGATTTGTATCATAAATCCAAATTATCATATAGCCAGATAAGATCAATAGGAAATAAAAATTCTTCGTTATAGTAAAGTTGGGCTAAACATAGTAAAATTAAATGAGTTTGTTTATTGCATTGAAAATAACATGGGTTTGTAGAATATATCTGAATAATGATACCCCATGAGTTAAGCTAGCATCTTACTATATTAAAACATTATCAAAGCTGTTTCTTATTGGGGCACATTATGCACACAAAATTTTACTATGTACAACAAATACATTTTGGCCAGATGTACTAACTACACTACATGCTGACATTACAGTATTTACCAGAAAATGAGCCATAATGGTTCAATAATTCCTACTGTTGCATCCCTAATATTTTCAAATGCAGAGTTTTATTTACCAAATTAAGCAGGCAGGGTGATTTTATGCTTTCAGATACTATGTTCTGTAATTGCAATTTTTGCCACAATCCCAAATATCTAATTCATTTCAAATAAAACCAAATATATTGACTACCAGTAGTTAATTATACTAAAATATACCTACATAAAATAGATTCATAGAAAAGAATAAAATTTAAGTCATCTATTCCGAACCAAATAAGTTTGATTTTGAAATCGAAAAACAGACTGTTAGGATTTCTACAATGAAGCAAAAAGGAGGTTGGTCTTCCTTGAGTGTGAATAAAAAGACCAAAATATGCACAATTTTCAAATAAATTGATTTATGCCTATTGGATGGATTGCTCCAATATCCCACATCCACCACTGCTCATGCCTCTATCTGTGGGCTGTAGATGGAGTGTTGTATTTGGGAGTGCATCATTCTATTATAGAAAACTGCATATCCTTAGCTGAGTGTCCTTTTCCAGTGAAATGTTTGGAAACAGGAGTCACTCTACTATTCTTTGGTTTGTTTACTGAGAGTTTGTGTTCATAGATTCTTGCCCTGAACGCCCTTCCTGTCTCACCTACATAATATTTATCACATTTTATACATGTGATTAGACATACAATATCACTTAATTCACATGATATTAAGTTTGGGAGATTTTTGGGTTGGTATATATCTCAACTGATTTTACAGGTAATTTCATCCATTTTGGAAATTAAAGGGCATTATTATTGGAATGAGTGGGTATTGGTTTTTTGGTCTCCATATTACTTGGTGGGTATGAAATGGAAGCCTTGGTAAGCATATCTCTAAGATTTGGTAATCTTTTGAAGCCAATGATAGGTTTGTCTGGGAAGGTGTTGGAACAGCCATTACTATGAGTACGTTCCAGTTATCATGAATCCCTTATTGTTTGGGTTGCGTGGGTTGTATTTGGTAGCCATGACTGGAGTGGTATTAGTTTATTTTGTCCTTACCTCAAGTAGGTCATTTTGTGTAAACCTACTTGCTCTAAGCATGTGATTTTTGAGGGTATTAAATGGGTACCCCCTCTTCATGTAGTGTTCAATCATTTTAATTTGATTATCAATGAAATCATAATTTTTTTAACAGATTCTCCTAATTCGTAAGAACTGTCCTTATGGGTCTTTTTCATTGCATGGGCTGTAGATGGGCTGATTCAAAATGAATGTACAGGTGTGTGTCTGCAGGCTTTTCATACAGAGTGGTGTAAATGAGTCTATCAGCATCAATTCTCACAGTTGTGTCCAGAAAATTGACATGGGTGTCACTGATTTCTGAAATGAATTTAATCTTTGAGTGTATACTATTCAGATAAATGATGAATTCATTTTGGCCATGTGTCCAGATCATGAAGATATCATAAATGAATTTGAGTCATAGTAATGGTTTTCTGAGCCAATTCTTAAGTGCCTTTGTCTCAAACTTGAAAGAAGGGTGACTACTGAGTGCATTATAGTCAGGATAATAACCAAGAAGAATCACACAAATTGGTTTATGCCCATGGGAGCCAGAGAGTGCAGTTTGAATATCCAGGACAACTCAATACGCCTACGCTTGGAAGTATTGGATGCTTCAAACTTTGGTGTACACCACTCTAGCACAGAGTATTGCATGTTTTTGTGATTATGTCCATCACTTGTGAAGTGACGTGAGAAAGGGGTGTCTATTTTATCTGCCTTTAGTACAGAATGTCTGTGTTCATACATTCTTTGTCTAAATGCGCGTGAGGTTTCTCCCACATAATGTTTGTTGCATTTGGAGCAGGTAATCAGGTATATGACATTGGTTATTTCACATGAGAAATGTTTGGGTAAGTTTTGAGGGTTGAATAACTTGTGTGTGAAGTTACATTGTACTGTTCCTTTCTTTTTGATTAAGGGGCAGTATGTGCATTTACCGAGTCTGGTGCATACAGGTAAGTATGGTTTTGTCCTTGATTCAGTAGTGGGGGGGTAAATGAGAGTGGCATTTGTTAATTTATCATATTACAGGTTTGAGTGGCCAATTTGCCAATGCCTTAGTTTCAAATCTGTCCATAAACAGGTTTGCATAGTTTGGTGCTGTTGCTGTGCCCATTGCAGTGCCACCTATTTGGAGATAGTGGTCTCCATTGAAACTAAAGCTCATAGAGTGTTGTGGTACGTCATTTTGATCTCTACTGAAGAATTCCATCAGTTCTAATCTTCTGTGGAATTCTTTAGAGCCTAACCATATCTGAGATTTGTCAGGTAGGCCAGGTGTTGGACAGAAGGTAAGTCCCTTCTCTAGGGCGGTTATTTGGTCCTTGTCCAAGGTGACATTAGATATATTTATTACTGTATGTCCAATATAACTTTCAAACTTGTTATTCTTAGGTAAGATACCAGGTTGTGCGGTTTTGGCCTCAGATCTGAGGGTGTCTAAAAAGTATGGTTCCTCAATGCTAGACATGTTTGGAATGAACCTTATTTTGAATTACGGGTGGGTTGGCCTTAAGGTAAGTTTTGTTATAGTTGGGGGAGCCTGGTGGGTTTCAGGTTATCTTAACCAGGATGTTTGGTGGTACCTGGTTGTATTTTTTACGGTTCATTGAAACATGCAGAGAAAAAATGGGTGCATTTATTGAATAAACCACGTATAGGTATCTAGTTTTTTATGTAGAATATATATACATAAATAAAACATTGATTTTAATAGTCCATATTTGGTTTGGGGAATGAACTCTCTTTCGTTTTGGAGGTTTATTCCTACTGGACATGGGTTGCTCAAGTTGTTCTTTAACAGCATTGAGGGTTTTCAATGTCTCTTCAGATATCCTGGTGTCTGGCATAGGTGTATCATAACCACTTGCAGGTTCTGAGGTCATTCTGACATTAGACATGGCATTACAGAATTCAGTCTGGCTAGCAGTTGTTGAAGGAGCACTCATAGTAAAAACTAAAGAAAAAGATCTACTTCCTGCTTGTGCAAAGACTTGAAGGTTGATAAGGTATCATAGCCTCTGATAAGACTGAGAATAATTTTACCAGTCGAAATACAATTTACCCAGAGTAAATTATATCAGGCAGATAAACAAAGCTTATCAACCTTCAAGTCTTTGCACAAGCAGGAAGTAGATCTTTTTCTTTTGTCTCAAACTTGTCCATAAATAAATTGGCATAGTTAGGTGCCTCTGCAGTACCTAGCTGTGCCTCCTACTTGTAAGTAATAATCATCAATAAATGTGAAGTTCATGGTGTGTAGTACTAGTTCAAGTAATTTAAGTAGGAAGGGAATGATAGGATCTTTGGTCCTATCCTGCCTAAGGTGTGCTGCTACTGCCAAAATACCCTCTCTATTTGGAATGTCTGTGTATAGACAGGATACATCCAGGGTGACTAATAATGCCACTCCAGGCAGTTTATTAATGGATTCGAGTCTGCTGATGAAATTCTGAGTGTCCCTAACTGTTTTTGGTACGTAATCCTTGATATGTGCATCTATGAACTTACTGATATTATATAACTTTCTCATTAGCTGGTTGGAAGAATTGTACTAGTTCTAATCTTCTGTGGATTTTTTTGAAGTCATTCCAGATTTCTGATTTATCTGGTCCCTTTGGTGTGGGGCATAAAGTCAGACCTTTTTCTAGGGCTCCAAGCTGATATTCTTTGAGTTCAGTATTAGAGATATTCATAAACTTACAACCTATGTGACTTTCAAATTCAGTGTTAGGTGGTAGTATGCCCAGTGTGGCATTGATGGCTGCAAGTTCAATTTGTGCCTTTGATTGAACCATGGTTGGAAATCAGATTTCAGATTAAGGTGAAGATGTTACCCTTAAGCTAGGAAAAATAAAGTGTAAATGCACCTGTTTTTTTCTTAGCACCTTTTATATGATAGAACAAGTTATGGTAAGGTACAAGAGAGAACCACATGTGGCTAATGAAGCAGAACAAATTTTTTGATTGGTGTAGCTAATTGATACATAATATTTACCTAGTTACGATGTACAGTATACCCATGATTTTAAGGTAGTGGTCAAACTGCCACAGCAGACTCCTACGTAGCCATGCTTTACAAAGTTGTTTTCATATTTTGAAGCCCTAGAACTAGTTATAAGGGAGATATAATTTCCTTTTAGCATGTTGACCCTACATGGTCTTGAAGCAGGGGTCGAAGGTCAAATTTGACTTACAAAAGATTTGCAAACCACGATTTCCAAGAAGTTGTTTTCTCATTCCAAACCCCATTAAAGATGTGATATGGCAGACATTTTGTTTTTAAAGCAAGACCAAACTTACTCTCAGGCAAGCTGTCCTAGCTATTTACATTTTGTGCAAATCTGATACAGTTAGCTGCAATGTTTTAAATTTAAGATATTATCAATGATTTTTGAACAATCAGCTATGGTGGCCATGTTATTTTTTTAATGAGCACCATAATCTTTTTCAAAAAAGTTTTCACAGCCATGAATATTCTCTGAAAATGTGGTGAAGATATCTTTATAATTAAATGAGATATAAAGTTTGATTTTAAAATGTGACAAATGCACACATCCATGCACACAGGCATGCACACACAAATGGCCTTTCATAATCGCATAACCCAGGCCTTTACCAGCAGGAGATAAAAAATTCAACTGTTGTATTATCGGTTTAATAGTGCCTCTTTTTCAATTAAGAAGTTTAAGACCGAAAAGTATTTAAAGCACGCAATGGCAACAGTTGTGAGATACCTTCTAAAACCTACTCAGCTCTAGATCCTGTTTCGGTTAACATATCCTGAAAATTTGGTGAAAATCCATGCATTGATTTACACTGCGGAACACCTACAAACATTAAAACCTAAAATATTCAAAGTGTTGCAATGGTAACATTTGTTGTCAGATACCCCCAAAACTAATCAGATCTAAATCCCCAAGGTAAACATGCTAAAACCCTCTTGGTAAATATACCCTGAAAATTTGGTGAAAATACATGCATACGTTTAGGCTGTGGAATACCCACAATCTTTATGCCAGCCACCAACACTGAGATGATGCAGATGGATGACTAATGCCCCAGCCTTTATGGTCCTGGGTTAAAAAAGGAAACAAAATGGTCTTCTAGAGGAAGCCAAAGCTATTGCTTAGCTATGCAATGAGTTATAGGACTGCTATCTTGCCAACTATGTCAAAGATGACCCAGAAGTAAGTGAATACCATATTTCAACAAAATACTTTACATGCAATGGTTTTCAGGTTACAAGACTTTGCGATTTACTCAACAGTGAGAACCCGAAAGAAGCTCATGCTGACCTATACAATGAGCTACAAGTCTACACTTTTAGAAAAAGAACGTGGGGACTATAGAGTGCCAGATAGTCCAAATGATATCCATGAAGAATCACACAAGTTGGTTGATGCCAATTCGGGCTAGACTGTGTATCCTGAATATCCAACTCGCCTCAATTCTCCTTCGCTTGGCTGTGTTGGATGCTGAAAACTTAGGTGTACACTGTTTTAGCACTAAGAACTGCATATGTCCGGGGTTGTCTTCATTGCTTTTGAAAGGGTGTGATACTGGTGTTTATTGTCCATCTTTTTAGAATGATGCTTTTTTCCATACATCCTCTTTATAAGTGCTCTGCTGGTTTCTCCAACATAGTGCATGTTGCACTTAGTGTAGGTTATTAAGATTATTAGGTATATAACATTATTTAGTTCACATGTGATGTGTTTTGGTAAGTGTTTTAATTGGTGAGACTTATGTGTAAAGTTCCATTTGACCACTCTCATTCTTTTAATGAAAGGAACAATATGTGCACTTCCCCAATCTGGTACAGATTGTGGGTTTTGGGGGTGTAGTGGTGTCAGATTTAGGTGGGTATTTGAGTGTAGCATTGGTAAGTGAATCCCTAATGTTGGGTAGTCTCCTGTAACCTATAACATTTTTTTTGGGGGGGTTAAACAGACTACCACAATCTGAGCTATTGGTGATAATATTCAGCTCCAATTGTTGTGGATGATGTTTTTAATGTTTGGGTTACATGGGTTATAGTTGGTGACCATAACTGGGCTGTTTACAGGAGGTTTGTGATCTACTTCCAATAGATCATGCTGTGTCAACTTTCCTGCCCTTTTGAAGTGTTTCCTAAGAGATTTTTCAGGGTATCCTCTTTTTTGTAGTAAGTGACAAGTTTTTCAGCATTGTCATGAAAATCATTGTCATATGTACATATGCGCCTAAGTCTAAGGAATTGTCCATATGGTCCCTTTATTTTGCAAGGGGTAATGTGTGTGAAGAAGAATAGTGCAAGTATAGATGAGTTTCTGTTGGCTTCTCATATATTGTTGTGTAAAGTTCTCTTGAATCGTTAACTGTTGTCTCTAAAAAGTTAATTTGTAGGTGAATTTGATTGTTGGGTGAATTCCATTCAAGTACTCAATAAATAAAGTTAATTTGTTCTGCCCAGGAATCCATATCATGAAGAGGTTATCTATAAATCTCAGCTAAATTAATGGTTTTAGTGGTCAATTATTTAGCGCTTTTGTCTCAAACCTGTCCATGAAAAGGTTGGCATTATATGGTGCCACTGCTGTTCCCATGGTGGTGCCTCCGACTTGAAGGTAGTGATCACCATTGAAGTTGAAGTTCATGGAGTGCTGTACTAAGTTGAGTAGTTTAAATAAATGTGGTCCTATTTTGTGTTTTTCAGGGTCTGCTCCGAGATGGTCTGCTACTGCCAAAATACCTTTTGTGGTTTGGCATGCTGGTGTATAAAGAACTGACGTCCAAAGTGAAAGCACCTTCAGGAATTTGTCCAAGCTTCTTATTTCTACTTATAAAATGTTGTGTATCTCTTAAACAAAGATGTTTATGGTGTGGAATTTGTCCCCTGGGGTAGTTTTGGGGGTATATCATTAAACCTGTATTTTGTACCTGATAAGAACAGGTGTGGGCTGAACCTGTTATTTACAGGTTCGGCTGCAGATAGAGGTGTGTATCAGCGAAAGGGGTAATAGCTATAAATATTTTATTGTGCATAAAATATCATGAAGGTTGTATATTAGTAACAAGATATTTTATTTCAATAAAGCTCTTAAAGTGTTCACGAGTTCATTCATTTTGAGGTTATTTGTTTGACCTCTTTGTTGAACCTGAATCTCTTCTGGGCTTCGTTCCCCTTCTTGCCTGTCGTTCTAGATCTTTCATACTGGGTTGGCTTCTTTTCCATGTAAAGTGGAGCCATTTGCATAAATTTGTTGGTCAATGATTCTCCTGTAGTTGGTCAGGGTTCAATATTGTTTCTAGATCTGCCATTTCTTTTGCAATGACTGCCTTGGTTTGGTAGTATGTATGCTGTAAATCATTAACCAGAGCCAGGGTTATGTCTATCTTGCATTTCCTAATGGCTCCTGTCCAGGAGTCTTTCAGGGCAAGGTTTCTGGTGATATTATCATTAAATCTGAAATCCACATTAGATGGATAGCAGCTTTGCTTAACTTGCCTCATCTTGCCTAATAGTTGGGATGGGTGTGTCACAACCACTGAGGGGTTCTGAGGTGATGTTGGTTAGAGACCTGGCATCACAGAAATCAGTCTGACTGGCAGTAGTTGAAGGAACACTCATAGTTGAAATACTAGCAAATTTGCTTAGGACACCGATTTGTTAGTAGGTCAACAATTTTAGTATGTTATAGCTGGCCAAAAATTTTAGTAGGTTTTAGCTCACCAAAAATTTTAGTGTGTTATGGATGATCCAAAAGTAGGTGAACAACATATTTTAAAAGGATAGGCTAATTGCAGTACTTTTGAAAATAACACATTTACTCTTTCAATAATTTAGCTAAAATTAAGCAAATAGCTTTTACTCACCTATATAGTGCAATAGATCTCCAAAGCTGTGAGTTGTAGCTTTAGAGTTAGAAGCCATGTTTTCTAATTAGCTAAAAGTGCTATTACTCATTTATCTTTAGGCCAAATCCCAAAACACCTAAACAAAATAAAGGGCATAAACCTTAATTAGACAAGTAAGTAACCAAAAATGTGTAAATGCAGTAGTTACTAACTGACGCATGCTACATCCATGCACACACACAGGATGCATTTCATAATCTCCCTCCAGAACTTGGCCCGGGCAGGAAATAACAACATTGCATTCATTCGTTTTGGAATAATGGCATACACAGACAAACACGTCTAAAATAGAACAATCCCATGGCAGAGGTGATAATTCAGAAATATATAAATCATCATTTGTGATCACAAATGAACAGGATTTTCAACTGCGTAAGCCTGCAAACACAAGGGATAGGCTAGTATCAAAAAATGTGTAGATCTGAAAGTCACCAATCCACAACTGTTCCAATTCTGGAACTGCACAATTTTAACATTCACACAGGCCCCTGAGAAGAATTGAAATCCATGAAACCAAAACATGGATGTTTTTCTCTTTAATTTACAAAAATATATGTTACTAATGTGAGCGGATTCTTTAAATGTGTGAATTGTTTCCAATATTCTAAGCTTTCCTTAGAGATTGAGTTTAAAAAGTCTTGTCACTTGTTTACCAAAACATGACATTGCTGCTGAGTGAAAGCCCTACAAAAGTCTGTGTAAGCCCAAAAATATCAGATAAAAGCTTATTATTTCTTCAGGTTTGCAGCCACTATTAAAAGTGTCCTTCAATTCTATGTGTTGACAAGCAAAGTGGCTGTTGTAAAATCTTCTCATTGTATTTCAAAAAATTGCTCTCAATACCGAGACACCAGGCTTACAGGCCCTCCCTAGCATTCACACATGAAATACAAGTTTTTTATCGAAAGAGGAATATTTTAGAAATAATGAAACCAAAAATACATTTTTAAGATATATGTAGAAACATACATTTAGCTCCAGTAAAATTCCCAGGAAAGGATCACTAGATTCAGAAAAAAGTCTACAGGATTTTGTATTGGCTGGAAAAGATTTTGAAAGACATATAAAATCAAACAGAAATAGGGATTTAAACTGTTACTGTTTGCACATTTTGGGGGAAAAGGGGAGTTGTTGAAAAGTTGAGTTACTGTAACTGTTGGCCCAGCAGGAAATAACAACAGTGTGTTCATTTGTTTTGGAATAATGATGTGACCAGACAAACACGCCTAAAATATAAGCTCCCCATGGCAGAGGTGATAATTCAGAAATATATGAGTCATCACTTGTGATCAC